>CAEGAF010065211.1:0-60125 GCA_903067075.1 Micropoecilia bifurca
AACTGCATGGAGTTTTCTGTTTATTATTTCTGCTATAACTGATGCATTTGTATATAAAATAAGTCAATAGAGTTTAATTTGCAATTTTTATGTCTTTGTGTCATGAGGTAGATCTTAGGCGGCTGGTGAGAGAAAAAGTAGATCTTGCTCTCAAAAGGTTAAAGCACCCCTGGTTTAGGTGGACGGATGTGTAGATGCACCAGGTGCTTTTTTTTCTTTCATGCTGTTTTTTTCACACGTTTTCTCAAACACTTTTTTTTTATTTTCATATAACATCTAAAATTATACTGAGATTAAGGTATAATTTATGGGATGTCTGAAGAGTGTTTGCTGCAATGGATGTTTTAGAGCTTTGAAAGGGGTGTGTGTACTTATACTCGCCATGCTTTTTAGATTTTTAACAAAAAAGGATTTTTTATTATTCTACTTCCCATTTCCTTACTACTACCACTGTTTTGATTTATCACATGGCTCATAGCAGAATCTAAAAAAAAACCACCAAGAAGTGTAAATAGGTTTTTAAAGGCACTGCATATTCACATTAAGAATGGCTCTTAACTCTCAACTTTTGTCCCTGGAACAAGCAGCGAGCAGCATTTGTCTTTCTGACTTTGCAAAGAGACTTCATGCTCATCTCCCTCCCCCCTGCCCCCCTCACTTCTCCCAAATCTTTCTACCCCCACGTCAGGCATCTCGTCTTGATCCAATAGATGGACTGCTTCTAGCACCCCCCAGGAAACGGCAGAAGCCATCTTGATAAAATCCGTCATCTATTTTATTTTTTCCTTATTCTTATTTTTCAATTTGGCGGCTGGGGAAAGGTCAGGATTAGTTATCGACGTGACTGTGTCTAAGCCAGAGACAGGAAGCTACAACCGCCGCCGTGGGCCCCTAAAGCCATTTTCCTCAGCCCCAGCAGTAGCCCTAATCTGTGTGTAGGTGTAGCAGGACATGATTGTCCCAGCACCAGTGGGTGTGTGGTTGCAGTTTTTCTTGTTTTTGTTTGCACTTAAGACGAGTATTTGTGCATTTAATTGGAATCATACGTTCATCTGTTCTCATTTCGCTCTTGATGTCGATTTCTTCCCCAACATGCTTGTATGTTTCAGCACAACAAAACCGAGGAGAGCCGTTCGTCGCCATCTGTCATTAATCTCGAGTGCCTTTCAGACGCTGTTGTTTATTATTTAAAATCAGCTTATGGACTCGATTGCTGATTTGTGTCAAAGGTTCCCTAAAGTGGCACCATTCTGCTGGCCAAAACTGATTACATTTCCACTTTCTTGCAACATCCCACTTTTCTCCTTTTACCTTCTGCCATCCATCCCGAAACGAGCGGCGATTCCCAGAGTGAACGGCTGCTGTCTCACTGTCCCAGACCTGTGAAATGATGATGGAGGAGCAGGGGGTTCTCACCCATCAGTCTTTATCTCTGTTTTTCACCCTCCCTCCCCACCACATCCACACCCACCCATACCTAAAATATGCCACACTGTGCTCTGGTTGTGGTCACTCCCGATGGTGACAGATGTTCCCGGTCACACAGATTTGGACACCCATCCTCACCTGGGATCCACCCAGATCCTAGTTTGACCTGCTGCCCTGATCCCCCTTGCATGGCATCTCTAGGTCAGAGGTGAGAAAGAGAAGACGGCAAACATTATTCGGAGCAGAAGACTTGCACTTGCCTCCTTTCTCTCCCTCAGATCCGAAGCTGTTGCAGTAGCAATTCGTCTCATGCTACCAATTTGTTTCGAGCAGAGCATTGCATTATTTAGACGATGCTTATCTCGCCCTCAAAATCGCTATCTTGTCGAGACCGGCGCAAAACGCCGTCCGTATCTGTGGCGCTCATCATCTCATTTATTAACTAAAAGGAAATCTGAGCAGAGGCAGATATGCAAGAGTGATTAGACATTCAAAAATGTTGATGCTATCTGTCTGCGATTGGTTTCTTCTTCATCTCTCAGCGACTGGTGGATTTTAAAAGACATTTGCCACATACTGTAAGAAATAAATCAAACAAATGGATTAGCAGAGCTAAATAGTTGTCAGGAGCCTCAAAAGGCCTTATGAAGACAGATTTGCCTCTTATGGAGGCAATCAGGTATGGCACTTATCATAACAGAAATTAGGACTGTGGCCCATTTTTTATTCAACAACCCAAGGCTACATTTCCATAAAAAAAACTAATGGCCAAGTATATTATTCAGCTAAGTCAACCAACTGCTGGCTCCCTTATATTTTTAAATGCACACACACTCATATGTATATGTGGTACGATATGATGATGGTTTTTTAACCAAATGTTGTTAGCAGGCCTGATGAAAAGTCTTAACTTTTCACAAAAAGTCTTAACTTTTTATCAGAACTATATCTTTCCTGCTTCAAAATGAGACATGGACACTGGTTGTTATCAATCGCCTTGGCTGAAGAATCAAACTTGTTTATTAGATAATTATGGTATTATTATATTACATAGAACGGATAAAACAAATGTATACATGCTGACAGTTTACAGTTGCTACAAATTTAAAATTCCACTAAAAAAAATGTTTGTCTTCCAGTAAATTCAAGTCTAAATGAAATTACGTACATACATTGGAATTTATATTTTGGTATCCAAAATGCAAATTGAATCAACAAATCTGCAAAAAGCATGGGCGTTGATCCATAAAATATACCTTAACAATAGTATTGCAGTTGATGGACACAGATTTCCAAGGTTTTTTGTGGGGGTTTTTACACAATTTTGAAATAATATTTAGGTGTTAGTAGTTTCTGTATTTTGTGAAAAGGATGTTTCTCAGAAGATGAATTAGAATTCTTAGTAAAACTACCATGACCAAAAGACAAACGCAAGAAGGTTTTTGAGAAAAGCACCAGCTGCCTTGTTTACTCTGTACTGTCTGAATTAATTGAAAAAAATATATTAAAAATTCATTTCTTTATGTGTTGTTAAGCAGATGCTAAATTAGGTGCAGTTTTGGACATTGCACTTATAAATGTACAGTTGATATGCACACTACTTTAACTTTCTAGTACAAAAGTCTCTCTAATGTAACTCTTGGTGTTTGCACAATATGCGTCAGTCGGCATAAAAGAAATACCTTCACTGCTTTAAGACGAGTAGTGATTTGAAGCAAACTGACAACAATAGTCTATGGTGGGTAAAATCACTCAAGTTAATTTCTAGGGCTCCAAATAAAACTTGTACTTATAGTACCTTCCCCTAAAGAAGCAACATACTGACCGTAACTGGACAGCCTTCACTTTGAAATGATATTGTAGGTTTTTAGTCATATTACACCTTTAAATCATTATTCAAGCTTTTCCACTGTTTTGCCAAGTTGAGGTTTAGGATAAAGTAGGTTTTTGACACTGAACTTCTTGGTTTATGCAGATGTGCCAGCGAATGCTCCTATATGACAGAGCAAGGTGTCTTTAGTTCAGGAGCCCGTTTCCATTCAAGCGTCATGCATTCGTAACTTAGAAGATTGTTTTCAGAGTTAAACTCCAGCATTCAGACAGCTGGCATGTGAAAATGTCATCACTGCCCCCCACGTGAAAATGGGAAGAGAAGGGAGGCAAGCCAAAAGGCCATTAAAATCTGTGATCATTTATTTCCACTCCTTCGTCTAATCCATCTCTCTGGGGAATGGTTCTGTCCTTATCCACCCAAGGCTACCAATCTATTCTCCTGTCTGTATCCATGCATCAAAATGAACCTGTGAAACACTCAGATGTTCTCCTTTTTTTCTTCTTCTTCTTCTTCTTCTTCTTCTTCTTCTTCTTCTTCTTCTTCTTCTTCTTCTTCTTCTTCTTCTTCTTCTTCTCCAATCCTTTCTTGTCTTCCGTCTCTGTCTCCGGATGGCTCAGCTTTCCTTTTTTGGTTACTTTTTTCTCTCTCCCCCCCACTCCTCCTTTTCATTCACCGGGTTTCTGTTGGGCTCTTTGTCTTCCTGTTCTCACCTTTTCTCTCCTCTGCGCTCGTTCTCGCTTTCTCTCTCTCGCCCCCTTTCCATTTCATCGTGTCAAAAATGTCTTCGCAAATCCAATCCAAATCGTATCCCAACAAAAAGGGAGCAACGATGACACTTTGTCAATGCCAATTTAATCCACGGAGAGCAAGGTGTATGTAATGCTGCGCGTGTTCCGGGAAGCTGTCCGATTGCATTTGGATTTGTGCAGATCTGGTACCTGTTCAGATAAAGAGAGAGGAAAATTACATACACCAGGCTCATTTTTCATAATGTACCTTTATTTTCTTCTTCTTCTTATGCATAATTTTAGAGACGTATCTTTGTGCGAGTTTTGATAGATTTGTTTTCCTGGAAGATATCGGAGCACTTGAGGGCATCGGTGTGGAGGAGGAGGCGGCAGCTTCCCTCCCTGACTAACCTTGTATTTTGGGATGATAAGAGTAAGAGGTCTGAAGCGCGCGGCTCGTCATTCAACACCTCACCAGTCATGAAACGGGCAGAGAATAAAAGCGCTGCCTCAAAACCAAGGTCCAACTCGCCATCAGGCTCGGATCCCCAAGGTTAACCACACCATTGCGCTGTCACGTCAAGAAATAAAAAAAGTATCTGCCTGGCTTTTTCTCCAACACAAAATCCTTTCGCTAATGCCTGCCAGAAATTCCCAATAAACACTCTGTGAATATTTATAGACCATTAATAACCTATGTGTAAACCGCTAGTGTCACCAAACGGGTGAAGCGGATGATGGCGGGAAAGACTGCGAGAGCCTTAATGTCGACCGAGGCTATCCTGAAGGTAGATAAATGAGCCTCGGCGTCTCGGAATCGCGCGCACACGGGATCAGTTGCCAGGAATCCCAGACGGAGAGGTCTGTGATCTGCGCCGGTCCAAACTCCAGCAATATAATTGGCGAAATTGTGTGATGAATTGCAGCCATTTAGCTTTTCTTTTACTATCTGCAAGCTTCAGCAAGTTTCCTGACTAATGTACAGCCAGCTGGGTTTCTAAGGGTAGAGTTGGGAGAGGACTGGGGCGATGTTAAATATGTACAATTGGGCAAGTAATTAGATTAATAAGGCCCTAAATGAGCAGTGGACCAGGAACTGAAATCCAAAAATCCCTCATCCTTTGAGAGACCGGAGCACAACTTATTGCAGGATCTGCAAAAAATTTTAATGGAACATTTAAAAAAGGTTCTTTTTTTGTTGTTTTTTTATGTGGTTTCTCCTCCCTGGTTTTGAGTTCTCCACTGCTCATCTCTCTGCTCCATCAGACTAAGAAAGAGATGTTCGACTCTCAAGCAATAATGAAGCAAAACCTGGGAGATTTTCAGAGTAAGAAGGAAACAAGTCCTTTTAACATTTAATTTATCACTCGCTGCTCAAGTTTTGTGTAGGATATTGTCTGGTTTTACTTATTTACAGTATGTCAGATTCCTTCAGTAGTTTGGGCTTTTATTGACTGAAATGCATATAGAGTGTTTATGTTGAATGCAGAGATTTATTGCGATGGGGAGGCTGCAATGTTTGTTGCAAATTGCTAAAGTTAAACTGCCAATGCTAAATAGTCTGAATTTAACTGGTGTCTGAACAGTTTGTTTGAATTGAAACTTTTATTTTAGATTTAATACACAGAGAGCGATGCAGTTCAAAAATGTGTTCGTATGAATATGGCTTAGAACTAATGAAGCCCAAAGTTTGGATTCAAAGACAAACTTAATACAATATCAGTAATGCAGAAATTACATTTAATAGCCACATAATTGCAGACACAATCATAAGAAAGACATGATTTGACAGTTGTCCAGCAGTCACTGATATTGTCCACCTACAGCAAAAGTCACAAAAGGTGACTGCTAAGTCGGCTGATCAGACTGCTATATCTAAGCATATTGTTGGAAAGTTGGGTGGAAGGAAGAAGTGTGGTAGCCATGAGATAACATAGGGATCACTCATTTTCCTAATTCAGAGAAACATCTAAAGAGATGAAGAACTGTACTTGCTTAGATTCACAGTTTCACAGTCAATGAGGATTTTAGGACTCCTGTTTAGGGTCTTGGGTTGTTTTGAGTTGTTTTCAGTTCTTAGTTCTGATTTGTTTCCCTTTCTTATTCTGATTCGATCAGCCTGTTTCTGTTTTGGTTCAGTCCTCTTAGTTACTCTAGTTTTACAATGTATTATTTTTACAACAATCTTGTATCAAAGCAGGAGAGCTTGGGGACAAATGGTGACATGGCAGGATTTAGAAACATGAAAGTGCTCCAGTTCCTTGGGGGCCCCCAGGTTTTCTATATAAACGCGAAACAATATATACGCGGACTAACACGGGGCGAGAGCGGCAGTCATCAAAGGCACCCCATACTCATTTCCCGCATCCCTCCCCCAACCTCCTCTCCGCCAGTCTTCTTACTTTTCAGAACTGACATGGATTAATTACATCGCGGCACAATTTACACCCCGCTGGAAGTGCGGCAGAGAATAAAGAATGGTTGAAATGTGAGCCCGGTGACACGGGGTTACAATGCTAAATTGCTCCGTGTGCCGTCCGTGTTTCGCCTCTATTGCTTTTGCGGGGACCGTGTTTACGAGGCCTGACTCGGAGGTAAACACCGGGGCTATACAGTTAAAAGAAAAAAAAAACTCTCGCTTTTATTAAGACAGCCGCACTGTTTTATGTTCGCACTGGATCTTGAGCCATTTTTGTTTTTCACATGCTAGAAACTACTCTATCGCTATATCTCCAAATTACAGCATGCATCAAGTAAAAGAAAAAAAATCTAGCATTTCAGATTACTGCCTGTATTGCAAGCACTTATATGTGCTCTTATTGGTAAGAAAGCTCTAGAGGAAAACTCTTCTAGTGCCAGCATGGAGCTGCCTCAGAGGTGTCAGGAGCAACTGGCGAAGTGGGCTTCCTGCCAGCTCCCCTGGCTGCCCTGCCTATGAATGGTCCTTTTGTCAAAGGTGGCACTGAGGACACTTCAGCAGGCAGCAATTAACACCACCTAAAATTAGAACACATGACCAGTGCATATGGTGCTTCAAAAAAAAAAGGTCTTTTTGAATACAAATCATTTAGGACATTAAAAACGAGCTCTATTGCTGACACGAATGTGATCTGAACCGTGTAAATGGGGGCAATCGCATGTCGAAGGCCACAGGGCCAAAGCCCCTGGGTAGACTCACCGAGTTCAGTCAGGTGAACTGAGAGAAAGCAAGCGACACAAGCGAACGCAACTCTGTTTAAAGTGACCGCTGGATCAATGTGCTAAAAGACAGAGTCAGAGGTCAGACTGCTCGGTGGTTGCTCAGGGAATCACTGTGACAGCCACCAAGATGGAAAAATGCTTTCTCTTTTCTTGTATAGATTTATGTGTGTATATATATATATATATATATATTCCTTTTACAACTCTTGAGATTTCCCTATGAAGTGTTAAACATGGAGAATATAGACAAAACCAATATAAAGGTGTAAAAATCCGACTAAAATCTGAGTTTTCGTCAGATAGGATTATTAAATATAATTGCACTTTAGTAAATGGAGGATTTACTTCCTTCCTCTATCCAATTTAACAAAAAATGTCAAATATGATGACCGTCCGTTTTTTTAAATATGTAATGATGCAAATGGCAGATGATGTCATGGCTTTGTAAACTTCTGATTAGCGAATTCAATATGTCGAAGTTATTTGACACGACAGTTGAGATATGTTTCAATGCAACTCAAAATATGTTACCTACTTAACTCTGCCTGCTGGTGTGGATTAATGGGGAAAATGATAAACCAATAATGTTCTCAAGATTACATGTAAATATTTGCAGATTTCCATAAGTTTGGTTCATCGTTGGGAACAATTTGCAGATGTTTAAAAATGTGAGGTTTGCATATGCATGCAAATATGTGCAGATATAAAAAGGATGACAATAGGTGAAAAATGTGTGCATAGAACAACAGTAAGTGTGATAACGTTAAGTGAGTTTGGTTAGATAGTGTCATTGTCTACTGTGGAACCAGTCCTGTTCTGAAAAACCTCTCTGAGAGGAAGAATATTTTACTCAAAAAGCAACATGACAAGTCAAAATTCAGTTTACAAATGCATGCTGTGGCACAGCTTTAATATTTACAGAAATGTCCAGAGTCAAGAGGGTTGTTGAAGCTGAAATTCAAATATTTGAACTGCCATTATTTTGTGGAAGCAAGAGAAGCTTATAAACCTAAAACAAGCTTCACACCCAAAATGTGAAGTATTTGGTGTATTTGTAGATGTGGCATCGTCATCGAATCACATTGATTTGAAAGAACTTCTTTTCTGACCAACTTTAATTCAAAATGTAAAACAAACATTAGGCAGTGGGGACAAATATGATCTGGTCTGGCATATTAGCAGTCTTGAATCGAATAAAACTGAATCTTGAAATTGAATCCAAACATGATTTTTTTATTTTTTTTTTACAAAAGGTTTGGAAATCGTTTATTTTGGCACACATGTAGGTTTTAAAAATCTTAAATTTTACCATCAGCATGTGTATCTTTACTTTGGCTTTAAAAATACCTCAATCGTATTGATACCCTATCTAGTGAAAAGCCTTATGTTTTTCTGAGCTCAAATGAGAAAAATAAGACTCCTTCAGCTGAGTGGCAGTCCTCACCAAGAACAGCAGCACCAATTGTAGGCAAACAGAGAAGGGAACATTCGGTCAATGAGATTCACATGCTAAGAAGACGAAACAGTAATCCTTTAACTTGTAGGAATTGATGCATATTTGAGTCCTCGTCGTCTTCTGCTCTCTCTCTTTTTTTATTGTTACATTCTCTTTCATCATTTAGTCTTTGATTTTTCCCTTTCCTTTCCTAATTTTGTTCTCCATATGTCTGCAATCGTTTCCCTTATTCCTCTCCTCAGCACGACTGATATAAAACTCCTTCATAAATTAACTGAATTATGTTTGTGTGGCAGGCAGCGAGACGCAGCTACAGTGCGAAATAAACAAGATGCCCATGGAATTGAAAAGAAGGACGCCTCTCCTGCTGTGCATTCAAATTGCTCTGTGCGTTCTGACAGGCCGCTGTCTCTGGCACGTCTGGGAGATCGGCCGTTGTGGAGATGCTGTTTATTTGTGTCCGTTCGGTCTCGGAATATCTTCAGGTTTGTCCACAGCTTATCGTCCCCCTTCCTTTGCAGGAGCTATATCACGGAGCTGTGCTGCCACTATACTGTGACGCTCTTAGAATGCGCTAACCCTTGAGTCGTGCTTCGTTCTGGTTCGTTTTTGTTCCGCTGTTGCCGTAAAACAGTTTGTCATTGCCTTCTTTTGAATCATAATGGTGTTTAATAATATTTAAGTGCTCACCTGCTATATTCTTGTTTGTAAAGGTCAGCCAGTGAAATATTAAATCAAGTAACTACACAAAATAAATAAATAAATAAATGAATAACCAGAGTCTTAATCTATCTCCTGTTTGGAATTGTGCTGCAGAAACACAGAATTGCCCCGCTTCGAACAGCCTCTATTATCCTCGGAATCGCAGGACGACAGAACAGGCAAGAAAAATGACCGGCGCGCTCTCCCTATTCCCCAGAGAAGTGAGTCCTACACATAGGGATGCAGCTATTACTTATCATCATCAAAAAGTGCTTGTTTGCTGATAATAAGGGCCTGGGATAGATATCTCAGCTAAAGCGAGGGAGGGAACTACCTGAAGTAGGAGCAGAGGAATCCTTCCCCTGCTTACTCCAGCACTTTCTGTCTTCCTGCAAAACGGAGGGCCAGCTCTAAGACCCGGCTTAGCCCTCAAACAGAGAAAGATAGGAAAACCTGCTATTAGCCACGGTTAAAAGGACAAAATAAGATAAAGGACGTTCACAAACAACTTCAAATATGCTTACTGTGCAGGAGACAATCGCCACGGAATGTATGGGAAAGGTATACAAAAGCATGAGGTCGTAGAACCTTGTTTTTAACTTATCTGCAATGGTAAATAGTGAAGAAACAGGCACTGAAAGGCAAACTAGCACATCTTCAAAGCTGCTGTAGCTAGCGTTTATAAAAAATTATGTTTTTTTGTACTTATTTGTTAAAGCTGTCACTATGTTATGAAGGAAGACGGACAAGCTGTGAAAAAAAATCAAGCTTCTCTGTCTCCTCCCTGTCGTTCTACTGCCATCTGCAGAAATGCATCGCTTCGGGTCAGAAACCAGCAATCAGAGCCAGGAGGAGGGTCTTAGCGCTGTCAATAATGCCTGTGATTGCACTGCTCACACCCTCCACTCTCCACCAATTTATCATCTTTTTTCATGCATCGTTGGAGACTTGAACTCAAAAGCACATTTTGTTCTTACTCTATCAATGAGTGTGTCCTGCTGAGGGCTTCTGCCCCAACCCAAAGCACCAGGAGGCAGCCCAGTCCTCATGCAGCAGTCCCATCCAGCTGTAATCAGCTGCAGTGATAGTCCCTTTGCATCTACACTGCTCTGGGATTTGTGTTACCGCTGGCTGATTCACTTACCTTCAGTGCAGGACGTAAACGCAAGGTTTTCTTGCATTTACGTCCAAAAACCTTTACTCATCTCTAGTTAAAGCACACGCTCAGCATGCATATGTAGAATTTGAACTCAGGAGCTATCATGCAGTCAACATGCAGGAAGTGTTGCATTTCCTATTTCTATCAGCTGACGCTATTAGTAAGAAAATTCTCAGCAGTAGTCCCTGCATCCTAATTACCTTCTTCTGCAAGCTCCGCACGTTCCTTGTTTTGCTTTTTTTTGTTTTTTTATCTGTCGCCATTCAGCTATTTGAATTTGACACTGGGTTCATGACCACTTCAATTCACATCCCGCTATCTGATGATTCCGTCGCTCACACTCCTCTAATGTATTCTGAGGGGATACACGTTGGCGAGAAAGAGGGGAAAGAAAGCCCCACGTTTCATCTGATTGCGAGGTCTGCTGCGATGAATCATGCTGCTGTGGACATCTTTTGGTTTTATCAAAGAGTGCTTTCCACCTCCCCAGTGTGATTAATCAGAATGGGACTTTACTGTTGCCATAAAAAGTCCCTGTAAGACTCATTAAAGTGGGTGTTTATGCACTCTGCAGATGAAATTGAGAGCTGAGTATAATGGAACAATTTGTAAAACCCAATGATTTCAAAGTGCGAAGTCAATGTTGAGGAATAATTTTAACAAGTTTGAAACAGACGAGAAAGCAGGGTTCATTATATATATATTTATATATATGTATCCTTCTATCCTTCATTTTTCCTCTTGCCTTCCCTTCCTTCCGATCATCCATCTGTCGTTCTTTCTTATTTTCCATCCTCCGTCCTTTGTTGCTTCTTTCCTTCTTCATGTCTTTCCTTCCTTTTCCTCTTCCTTTTCATTATTACCTTTTTTAAACCTTCATTTCTTCCCTTCTTCCTTCGTTCTCTCTTTCTGCCCTTCCTTGCTCGCTTCTTTTTATGTCTTTTCATCCATCCTTCGCTCCTGCCCTTTGTCTTTCCTGCTCCTTTCTTTCTGTCCTCCTATCTGCTCATCTTTCCTTTTAGATGATCCTTAATTTTTCACTCCTTAGCTCCTCAATTTGCTCCTTCCTTCATTACTTCCTTCCTTGCTCTTGTTTTACTATTGCTCCTTCATATTTTTCTCCCTTACTTGCGTCTTCCTTCAACACCTCTTCCTTGCTTTATTCTTTTCCTCATCTTTATTTTTTTTTCTTCCTGATTTCCATCCTTCCATCCTCCATTTATCCCTTCCTTCCTCTATCACATGCTTCCTTGATTCTTTCCTCTCACTCTCAAATTCTTAAGTTTTCCTCCTTGCCTTTCCTCTGTTAAATAAATGTGCAGAAATCCCTGGAAAGATGAGAGGGAATGATTCAAATTCCTTGAAATGGAAGAAAGGATTGTAAAACACTGATAGAAATTCCTTCCAAGCCTAGCTTTTCTGCTGTGTTTTGATTTTTCCACTAGTCAGAAGCACAAAGAAATACCTGTAGGACGGAAGGGACATGGAGGAAAAAAAAAAAGAAAAAATTGAATGAACGAAATAAATATCTACTTAAAAATAGCCTCTCAGCATGGCAAGGAGAGATTTGGAGATATTATCCTCAAAGGCTGCTGTGAGTGAGGCTGGCAGACAGGAAAGCTGTCTACAGTGAAATATGAAAAGCACATACTCCCTGACAGCCTATGGCTTTTCCTGATACTGCCAACACCAGCCCACTGGAGTGATCCATAGACCCTTTGTGGAAACTTGTGATATAAAAGCTGAGGGCTAGATGTTAAAGATCCTTCGCTTGCTGCAGCCCCACCCTCCCTCCCTCGTCATCCTTTCCCCGTCGCCTCGCTCGCGCAGCATGGGAGGAATTTGTTATGTGTTCCCTCTCGTCCCGCTGCCTCAAAAAATATCACAGGTACGGACGGAGAGAAAGTCGACTGACTTGTCCTTGTCCCTTTTCAATTTGACAAGGCAAGCAGCCTTGGGGACTTTTCAGTCTATTTTCAAATTGACCATTTATAATCAGTTTTCTAAAGAAGACAGAGAAAGGGGCGGAGGAGTCGGGCTTGGCCCTGGAACGCTGAGGACGGTTTAGAGATGGGGGTTGGTGGACGATAATACAGCACCGTGTTGTCAGATGTGTCAGCAGGCGAGATGAATGCAGAATGGGGAGTGAATGCGTAAAGGAGAAAGCACAGCGGGGAACTGACCTATTCAGAAAAAGAATAGGAAGACATCTATATCCTTAAGCATAGAGTGGCTTGCAAAACTATTCATGCCCCTTGAACTATTTCATGTCTTCGTACATAACAACCACAAAGTTAAATGTAGTGAATGAGATAGGAGGTTATAGACCAAAACAATAGGATGCATAATTGTAAAGTAACAGAAAAATATACATCAAAATGTAAAATTTTGACAGTTATCATGCAGCATTGATCGATGGCAACTTTAGGCATCTAGAGACAGCGATTTTTAACCATTCTCAATTGGATTGCATGGAGAGAATCTGTGTACAACAACTTTTATGTCTTGTTAAAGATTCTCAATTGGATTAAGATTTGGGCCAGATGGGATGAGATTTATCTCCTTCAAAATTAGATTATAAAGCTGTTTGATAACTGGAACCTTCTTTAAGCGTCTCCACACCATTATCCCTAATTCATGTTTTTCTTGGTCTTCGTAACGATGCTTGTTCACTCAATGTTCACGATCGCACATGCAGACAGGACAGAACAGCTAGATTCATTCGTATTACACAAAGTCAGACCTGCACAAAGTACCTCTCTATTTGGATTTCCATATGTAAATAAATATACCAAAAAGTTTGAATGCTTTTATAAGCCACTGTATAAAGCCTCATGTTGAAATATGCAGCACCTTTCCATGAACCCAAAAGAGAGAGGGGGGAGGGAAAAAAAAGATGCACCGGTGGTAAGCTAAAAACCTTCACAGAAAGACGACACGACCGTTTGTCCATTTGTTGAAACCAATGTGGTTGCATACATCAGCACCTGCAAGGTCAGGCCAAGTCGGGCGTGCCGAGCACGGCGAGGGTCCCGTCCCTGGAGACGCTACGGTATTCTGTCACACTGCTTGCTCCATCACCACCACACGATGACATTTCCACAAGATAGCTCTTCTGAATTATGCGGCCCAGCGGAAGGGTAAGAAGAGAAAGGTGGACGGGGGAGTGAGCTCATTTTCTGGATGTCTGCTCCCGACCTAAAACCGCCACTTGTTTTCATCAGCGCCTTTTGCTGCTTATGCAAAGCGGCGTGCGGGGCAATAGGGGAACGATCAAGCCGGCCCACTGTTCTTATTCTGTGCGCCACGTTTGGCTTTCGCTCTCTGAGCTGTAATGACAGAGAGTCACCTCTGCGCTGGCCCCCACCCACCCCATATTAATCCCAATTTGGCCATC
Organism: Micropoecilia bifurca; assembly: GCA_903067075.1. Classification (NCBI taxonomy): domain Eukaryota; kingdom Metazoa; phylum Chordata; class Actinopteri; order Cyprinodontiformes; family Poeciliidae; genus Micropoecilia; species Micropoecilia bifurca. Next base: position 13,906 of record CAEGAF010065211.1, read on the forward strand.
GAGCAAAGGCCCCTTCAGAGGTGCAGGGGATGGGTAATTGACATTCTCAGGTGCATGAGTTTTGTTTATGTAGCAACAGTAAGCCAAGGCCTTTCACTTTGGATGACAAGCAGACCGAGTTTGCATACGCCGCTTGATTCGAGAGCTCTGCATGAGTGACTGCTCAGTCGCCCATGGCTCCGTGGCATTTCAGCAGAGGACGTTCCGGTAAAGATCGCCTCGGGTGTCAAGTGGCTCGGAAGGTGCGGGAGGCAGCTGGAGGTCGTTTGTCCAGCACATTGATTCCATCGTGACCCCGTCGCTCTCTATAGCTATTGATCCATCCCCCCGGACCTCTGCATAATGCCCATTCCACACCGGGGACCAGGATCCCTGGCATCCATGTGGCCTTCGCTTAAAGAAAAGAGCGGCATTCTCAATAGGATGTCACACATCACTATAGGAAATGGGCATTGCTGTAATCACTTATCTCTAAGGTCATTGAGACAGAAGTCCATTTTGGTTATTGGGATTCTACGAAAGAAGGGCGAGAGGAGTTTATAAACAGAGGAGTGTACTTTCAGGGGGAATTGACAGTAAGTCATTACGGCTTCATGGGGTGTGTGTATGGACTATGGGGGCTTTGGCAGTCGTTTGTGGAATACCCTTCCCTAAATGTGTCGTGGGCTGATATCCCATGCCTTTTAGCATGTCACCCAGACCCATGAATCACTATTTCAGCACGAACATTTTTACCTGGGAACCTCGCAGACTTTTTCATTAGAGTAAAAGGGAACCTAGGCAGGGACAGGGTTGCAAAAGAAATCGGCTGTGAGAGGAGAGGGAGGGTCAGGGGGTTTGGGGAGAGTAGGTTAATTACAATAACAATGGGGAGGCCAAAAAATAGAGATGGGAGGAGGAGGAGAGAGGGAAAGAAGGCGAGGGGGAGAAAAAAAAGGGAACTGGAGTCATGGCAGGGCTGAGCTGTTCTCATTTGTTTCAATAAGCTAAATTGATTCTTATGTCCTTTGGTTCCATTTGCATCGCATCCATTTTGTGCACACTACTGGTCCCAGTCTCCTCCCCTCCTATTCAGTTCGTATGTGGAGGGCACAACGGCTTCGACGGTCTGGCATTGATTTTCCAGAACACCAGACTCAAAAAAAAAAAAAAAACAGCAGACAGATCCACACAGTTCAAGTATACATCTACAATCTATTTTGCCAGATTCTTAAAAACATAGAACACACATCACAACTTTACAGAGGCATTTCAAAATAAAAAAATTGGATCCCTCCCATAATTAAATATACACTTCTCACCATTGTTCCCATTTCACCAGTTGGGTGCTTTCTTAAAAATAATCTAATTTCTTTTGGTGAGCTTTTTCATAAGACAACCCAGTACAGGACAGACTTATGATCATCCAAGTATTGATCTTATATATCAGTGGTGAATTGTTAGTACACTTAGCAATACTTCTATACGGCCTATTTGCAATTCAGTATTTGTATATTTTCTTTTGTAGCATGACTCCAAATTATTCACAGAAAATCTGCCCATTTGCAGATTGGTTTCGGAAAGCCATTTCTAAAATATTCAAATAAAATGGAGCTTGTGAAGCTGAAATATCCAGGACAATACTCCTTGACATGATATTAATAAAGCAGACAATCCGAGAACACCATTCCCCCCCCAGGTGCTGATTGGCTGTACCTCAACGGCCACGATAGGGAAAACTAAATGTTGGCTTTTGTGATTGTGCCAAGATGGTTCCCACTCTGCATACCAATACCTATTAAGGTTTATTTGATGTTTGAACTATTGGATTAGGCTGTTACAAGGACTTTTAGAGGGTTCCCCAAGTGTTCACAGATTTTAGCTCTTTGCAGGTGACTGGTGAACACCAGGGATGCTTTACTTCGGTTCTTCCATCTCTTGGTGGAAACGTTTCTAAGCCACTATTTGTTTGATGTCTCATAGAAATACGACATGCATTATTTCTATGCTGGTGTTATTGCCATGCTGTTCATGTAACAACTGATCCATCAGGTCAAGACTGCTGTCCTTGTGACGCTCAGTGACACAAGTGTGGCTCACAGCCATGGTCAGTGAACACAGCTAACCAAGCCCACAGTCAGGGTGGTATCTTTCTTCCCTCTCCTCCTCTTTGGTGTAACACACTCGTCTGCTTTTAGCGCACACACCCCTCCGTTCTCCACTCCGGCCATCAGTCACCGTCGGGCCAGATAGGAGCAGCCATCAGGCGTTTGAGTGACGACTGGATCTGTTACCTGAATGCCTGCCTGACGATGGGCCTTGTGCTTAGAGAGAAGCTGCAACTCCAAAACTCGCACAGATGACGCAACGTTCTGGAGGCTTTTCATTGTTTGCTGTGCAGGTAGCTGTAAACAACTGACGTAAAGATGCTTCGTGCAGCGCACCTTCCCTGGTAACATGTAGCTGAATGCTGTATACCTGCCTCTACACAAGCAACAAAACTTTTCACCTGTAATGTTTTGACATTGAAGACACACACAAGATCTATAATATGTGCACCTCTTGAGCTTTTTCACTCTTTGTTGCCTTACAACCACCAACCAGAGCATATTGTGTTGGGTTTATGTGCGACAGAGCGCCGCAAAGCAGAATAAAAATAAAATGACTTCATGGCTTACAAAATCATTTACACATAAGATTCTAAAAAGAAATGTGCCGTGCTTTTGTCCTCACATATCTAAACACAATCCAGTGCAAGCAATTAGCACAAAGCGATATTTCAATTCCTCATCCACAAATGGAAATAGGTCCCCCAAAACTATTCTGTTAAAGTTTGTCAAAGGTCATGAGGAGGATGTGGCCAACAATTAGAAAGGAGGAAAGTTCTCTCGGTAGATGAAACTAGTGCGTATGTTTTGGGCAAACGTTTAAAGACCTGCGAGTGGAAGAAAACTACCGTGGTACATCGCCCTAAAAACACCACCCCCACTCTGACGAGGGCTGCTTTTCCCCAGCAGGGATGAGGATGAAGTCAGAGTTGATGGGAATATTGATGGAGCTAAATACGGGGCAATCCTGGAAGAAAATCTATAGAGGCAGCAAATATACATAAAACTGTTGCGGATGTTTACCTTCAAGAAAGACAAAAACGCCAAACAATACAGCCAGAGCTACGATGTAATGGTTTAGATCAAATCACATTCACGTGTGTCAAATTCCAGACCTGCATCCTATAGAAAATGTGTGGCAAGACTTTAAAGATGAATACAAATACATGCAAAAATTAGCAGGTTTCGTACTGTCACAAATGCTGAAAACCATGCATTGTTTGGTTTACACTTCTTGGCTATGCACTGCTTTACGTTCGTCTACTAGATATTACTTCCTATTGTTGGCACAGCTGCAAAATATAGTATTTAATTCATACTTGAATAGATAAAATGTACCACAAACACGCCTTCTAATTAGAAAATAACCTATTTGTACATTGGCAATGTGCCTCATCCAAGCAAATCCAGAATCGTTTTGAACTGTTTGAAAAAGCCAAGTCTAAACACTTCCTTTAATCTTGAGAACAGTTGGTGGACGGCTGCAGTACTGACCCTCAGATGCTTCATTTGTGAGTTTATGCAGCAAATGTTGCTCTCAGGATAGAGTTGAGCATTCTAAGCACACCAGAGGATTTACAACAAGGAAAGTCTTCCCAAGAGGCACCAAAATGCACAAATGATTTCATAAGTTCCCTTGAACTGGAGCTGATCTGCTATTTGTTACCTCAAGCACTTGGCAAAAAACAAGAAAATAGGTGCAGCCCTTAGACTGGAAAAGGCTTTACTGCTAATGTCTCCCACTAGTGCAGTGCTGTCTGGCTGAGAAACATCATCACAACAAAACTGAAAATACCTTGATCCAATTAGAAACGCAGGCTTATTTGGTCGAGTATGAATGCTTAAATCAGTGATACCAGCAGGTAATTATCAAATCCCCCCCCCCGCAGAGTGTTTGTATGGCTCTGACTGAGCACAGCAGGCCGGTCTTGTGTTTGAACACCAGCGGATGATGATTATGCTAATTTAACAATTCCAAAACACCATTGTACGTCGCGGACTTTTGTTGCAGAGCCGTTGACCTTATTAACCTTCTTAATCCTCAGCTGAGTTTTCACGATAAGGGACTTTGAACCACACATAGAAGCATTTGCAGACTTGAGAAGGCCCCATCCTGCACACCTGAGATTCTCTGCACAGTATCAACAGAAGCCCTGAAGTAATCCGAGACAATTAACACCACCTAAGATCAACAGTGGGGCGGGGAAGCAAGTGGATAGTGACGCTTGGAGCAAGGGGTTCTCCCAGTGTGGGCACATGAGAAATCAGGTCTGATTGGTATTAAGTGGTAAGATTAAAAAGCCAATCTTACAGGTCAGGTCAGCCAGCATTCATTTGAATGCGTTACCAGCTTCTGAGTCTAGATAATTCTCTCATTAGTGCCACTCACACCCTGAGTGACAACACGGGTGAGGAAGGAGCATGTCTTACAACACTTTGAGTTAATTAGTCCACACACTCTGTTGTTCCCTCTCCCATGCCGCTGCTCTAAGCTCATCTTCTTCAAATGGCCTCAACTTGAAACATTTTTTTTTAAAGGAACCACTTGTTGTTTGAGGGGGGACCTTAAAAATAAGCTTATTTCAAGAACAGGCTGCATGATGAGTCCTCCTCCTAATATGAAAGGCCTTTAGGTAAATGCATTATTTTTTGCAGGAGAATGATTTCATACTGAGGTATTTCTCTAATGATTCTTTAAGTTTAGAGCCTGTTTCTGAAGTAGAATTAAAATCATGTGACACAGAGGATCATTACTTTTAGCCACTCTTCAAAATGGGAAAGACACTGGTTGTTCAGGAGGCATGCATGGGGAGGGGTATACATTTTTTCTTGTCTAAATTCAAGCTGGTAATTTAAAGTGTACATTGATAAGGTTTTACTATAAGTCAGATTTTTCAGCAACAAACCCTCCATGTGGATCTAACATGAAACAAATAAGTATTTGGTAAAAGGGCCAAATTTTAAGTGAAGTCAAAGATCTGTGATGCTATGGGCCTGTTTCTCTAGCAAAGTTCCTGACTTTGGAGAGAATGGTTTAACTAACTTTTTGAAGGACCAGAATATTTTAAATAAGCGCGTGGCTAATGATCTAAAACATATTGCCAAAAGTCTCACCACCTCAAATTACCCAGAAATGAATCCTACAGAAAACACAAGTGAGCTGCTTATCTATCTTGCATAATGTCACAACATAGTGTCCGTTTTAACGACACAGTGACAGTTTGACGACTTTGAAAATGCAGATTGGGTTTTTTATTTTATGTCTTTATCTTTGTCGATGATTTTCTGTGTTCGCGGTTTGGGAGCAGGGAGGTCTATACACGCCATGCGTCTCTCTGCTTGTGTCCAAATCTGTTAACTATCCAGTCCAACAGGTCTAAAGGTTTTTTGCACGCATATACGCTCCTGAGGTTTTCCAATGAAACACAGCATTAGGATGAATGGTCACCACAAAACACACACACACTGCTCAGAGGGTTGGGGGTGGGGGGGTTCTCCATCGCTACCACTGCTGGGTTTACCCACCATGCACATTTCCCACCCAGAACACCAATGTCTGCATGTGCACCCCCAACAGAGTGCCCAGGGAGAGCTGAATATTCCAGGAGCTTTCAATTTTTCAGGCAGGTCTGTGAACCCCCTCCCACAGCGCAGCACCATCACACTCAAGGGAGTTGGGAGTTTTGACAGTCATTAGCAGGGTCATCTGCTCTCCCTGAGGGAGAGGACTTAAAACAAAGGACTTAAATTGTCTTCCTTTCCATTTATTCTCTCTACTTCTACTAGGCTCTCAGTATGGGACTGACATTAAGTCTTCGAGGCTTGGTAGCTTTAAGCCCCCCACCCCTCAGTTTTGTCTCTGCCACCAAAATCCATCAATCACGAAAAGGTCTCTCTCCCACAGCATCTTCTTATAACTCCAATGTCATGCTTCTTACACCACTGCAGGAAGTGGCGACAGCGCTCCGAAGTGTCGGCTGCGCCACTGTAAGGCGTTTATCCACTTGTATAATGTGCTGTTAGTGGTGGGGGCACAAATTCAGGATGCGAGGAAAATGGCCTCCAGCTGAAAGAGAAAGACGAGAGTTTTTGAGGAAGACAGAAGAAGCAGTAGGGGGAAAAAAGAAGAGAAACATTTCTTCTTCAGACTTTTTCTTTTGGCTAATGTGAATTCCCAGAGAAATGTCTGGCAAAGTAGGTCAATGGGATTTAAAAAGTTTGTGCTCTTTTTTTTTTTTCTTTTCCTTTCCACCCCTCTCCGTCTCATTCTCACATGTCAATGGGAAATGAGCAATGCGATTAGGAGAGGGGAAGATGATGAGTTGAAGAGTGGAAGAAAAACAGCAAGAGAAAAGGAGGAGGAGGTGGAGGAGGGAGGTTGGGAGGGTTGTTGGAAAAAGAGACACAAGGATGGGCTGAGTGGTGGTTTGGGGGCTCTCGCAGGTCCCTCACCAGCTGACTGAGAGACCGAGACAAAGGAGAAGAGGGAAGAGATTTGTATCTGTGCTCCAGAGAAAGGGAGTGGCACACATCTCATCATCTGGATATTGAAGCAACAATCTAATTATAGCTTTCCTCCAGGGGGGGATCCACATAAGAGAGTAATCAGTAAATAGAGAAAGGGGCAATTATTTTCTAAAACTCGCACACTTTGCACCTGTAAGTTCTGCACCCACACATCAGTCGGCGCCGTTCCCAACGACGGTAGTTGATTAATACAAATTAACCTAATGCTATTGGTCCTGACTCAATGAATTCTCCAGTTATTGAATATTTCATAGTGTCTGCCGAAACCATAATGAGTTAAGTTTGGTCAAATACAAATGAGCCCCGCTCAGTGTTTTTCAAGAGGGAAAGAGAGAGAGATCTCCGCCGGCGAATGTGATTGAACGTTACAATTAAACGTGCCAATTTATTGTCAAGGGCAGCACATCTATACACGTGATATATCTGACATTTAATTGGAGAGCACATTTGGAAACGGCTCGTTCTGCGGCTTTCTTCTTCACGGCCCATAATCAGGGTAAATTTTGCCGGAACTTAATGAATTGAAGTCGAATGTTCACATTTGGGCTGTTAGAAGACACTCTAAGTGTGAATTATTTAAATGCTAATTAATGTTTTAAGCTCTCAGAGCAGCAATAGGCACATATTATTCTCCAGCTCCTTTTCAAATGACTAATTTTCGACATTCGCTAAGTGCGGGGTAACTTCTCGCTCATATTTCATTCAATCAATTCAGCAGCAGTTGAGGTTCTTCCACCTATGGCAGGTGCTTCTACGCAGTGATAGAAGATGGAATCCATCAATACTAGGAGACAGCTGCTGGAATTACTAATCAACTCCTAGCTAGGAATTCAGAAGAGCTGGAAGAATGAGTCGAGGGAAGTCTGATTCAAAGCTACTTGACTTATGATGTTGATTCTTATGCTTTTTTTCTTTTTTATTCGATACACTTTTTTCAGTTTTTAGGTCACATAATGCTAAATTTTGTGCTTGTGCAGTTCACACATTCCCAATTGTGCTTTAAAGAAATATTTGCTGTATTTTGGTATTTTGTTCCCATTCTTTGTTATACTAAACATGACGCTTGTGAAAGTTTTTAGAAACAAGAAGCTTTTAGCTTTTATACAGAAATCAGATCAGAGCCGGTCAAAGGGAATCTTTAATTGGTTCTGTTGTGAAATCACCAGAAAATTGAGAAATGAAGCAGAAAACACAAGGGATCTCTAAAATATTTTGTATGTCACTCCAAGTGTTAACAAAACTATTTCAGTTTTATTTGTGTTTCTGTTACTCAAATAGAATGTATGAAGGTCGTCAGCCTTTTTAAGATACTGAAAACTAAATGTAAAGCATGCAATACATTCGAGTCACTCACACACATTTAGAAAGATACTGATACTTTCTGATCTTTCTTCAGAAAAATACCTAAAGTCTTTGTATTTGTCATGCAATTTAAAAATCAAACAAAAGCACTCTTTTGGCATTTTTCAAACCTTGGAAAAAATGTTAGTTGATCGACTCCCTCTCAAGATCAGGTTTCAGGTGCGCTAATTAGTGCTGAAAGACTACATGTGGCTCAACTTTGTCCTCAAGTCATCCTGCAAAGAAATCGTGATGCACACAGCAGCACCAGCATTATTCATGTTTCCACTATAAGCTTGTTATTCATCACAAGACAAAGGAGATTCTCACTTGTCTTGACGTAGATGGAAACGGGGCACAAGGGTATTATTCACATCTGTTGAAAACGGTGAGCACAGCCAACTGGATGTCACGATGCACACCATGCTTATTAATGCAAACATAGTCCCTCTCTACTCAGAATATAAATTGCCTTTTCCTTCACATTGAAGCCTTAGTATTAATTGTGGTAAATGTAAGATGTATTGTGGTTAGAGAGCTGCTTCACTTGTGAATTTTTTATCCAACATGTCATAAATCACCACATCATGTCACACACAATATTGGGAAGTGTGACATGAGGAGTTGAATTCTGAGCTGTACTTTCTGTCTGAACCATAAGGTGGCAGTGTAGCCTCAAAGATGCAATCAGCATCCTGATTTCTATGAAAGCTCTTACTCTTTCTTACTAAATATGTTCTTAAGTGCATCATCATCTCAATCTTTATGGTAAATTAATACAGCAGGCTCTTGAATCTCCAGGGGAAAAGAATGATGATTCTTCTATAATGTTGGATTTACCAGGTTTTAGAAAGTTAACTAATCTTAGATTAGATTCGCTTGGGTGCATGTCCATAACCCTGCAAGTATAGCGGACCCTGCTATTCTTGCAGGGTCCGTGTAGCAGATGGACCCTGTGAAGCCATGTGAAGGGTGCAATAAATATAACAGTCTGCAACACTGTTATTAATTTGAGGATTTTAATCTTTTCTTTCAACCATTGTGTTTGGTTTTTTTTCTTACTTTCCTAAAAACTAACATTTATGTTAATTACAATATAACATAAATTATAATATGTTAAAAATGATAATTTATGTTAAAAACTACACATAAAATCTCAAATATATACATAGACCCTCAATAACAAGCATATCTCTCCAAAATCAAAGAGTTGGAAGGTGGAATCATATGAGCTCAACTAATCTTTACATTCTGTACCTTAAGCTCTTCACTTACAAATTGCTTCTGGTATTTCTTAGTCACCCCGCTGTAATAGTCAGCATTAAAGAATCATTAACATCCACTTTGCCAACTCCTCACGTGGGTCAGACAGATTTGTGTTTTGAGATGATCTTCGCATATTCCCTCCCAGACTGGTAGATGGTTCATCTCAGCTCGGGATCGGAAAAGTCGACATGGAACAGGCCGAAACGAGCGCTGAATCCATCAGCCCATTCAAAGTTGTCCATCAGTGACCATGCAAAGTACCCACGGACGTTGACCTCATCCTCTTCTATAGCTAAACACAAAACATAAGAGGGACATGAAATATGGGTCTCTTAAATTTTTATATTACTTGATTAAACATTCACTCATAGATTTAAACAAGTCAGAAGATGATCACCATGCAGTTTTAGGATATAAACAGGAATATATATAATTACTTAGATAATTATATGCAGAGAGCATGCTGGGAAGTTTTATAATATACAGAGTTGCACAATATTCTGAAAGTATGTAATTGCAATGTCACTGTTGCATATTGCTACTGGATTGTACCACAGCTTTTTCCTATTATTGTACAGACCTAAACATCTTATAGTTATGGATAAAAAAATGAAAAAAATTAATAAATAAATATACTGACCATTGGCTTCACTGATTTCAATAAATCAGCACAAGACATTGACAAAATGTAATCATGTGAATTCTGGGTGTTGCTAAAGAAAAATGCTAACAAAAACTAAAACTAAACTGAGTTCAAGTATACTATTATTACAGTGTGCAAGCACTTACTGGGGAATACTTGAAAAGTCTGTGCAAGATTTACTCTCAAACTTAATTTCCATGTTGTACAGCCACAACTTCTCTAAACTCCTCAGATTCACTTTTTTTCACTGGTTTGAAAAATGTTTTCTTCAATACAGAGCAAATGTCAATACTACCTTTAGCCACTTCCAAGATGGTGCTTTTGTAAAACTCGCATCGTTCAACATCCTCAATTTGCAGTGGGCCGCCCTGAGCGAAACCATTCTCCGTGATGTAGATTGTCGGGTTGTTGAAGACATCCTGGAAAGTCACAGGGTAAATGTTTTTGTCAAGCAAGGCATCACGGTTGTCAGGCATTCAGAGAGGAGACAGATTGGCTGCTTTTAACAGCGCCAGGTTCAAGCTAATGGCCTGTGACGAGGCACAACTGCAGGAAATTGCTCGTTTGCAAACACTTTTTCCCAACAAAGTAACCGTTTCACACGATGTGACAGCACTAATGAGGCATCATTGTGCTTCTGGAGGTGATTATTGAAAGGGATGAAGTTTTATTTTACCTTTATGTATTTAAGAAGTTTCCTTAAGCCATTTGGGACAACAGCCAACCATGACACCCCACAAATGGGCCAAGATGGATCTAAAACCTCTTCTGCAGCCACGTCCTTCTTCATACTCAATATCTGCTCGCCGCATCCTCCTGTCTTGACCTTCCTGGACGTGTAGTAGTTCAGTGCAAAGAAGTCTGCAGTCCCTAAAATGGGAGGGTCATCGATTGAAAACCTGGGGAGCCTTAAGCCATCACTGTATCCCATCATCTTGGACTGAGTTTCTATGGCAGATCTCATCAGTTCTGGATAATCTCCGGTAACAAACACAGGCCAGGCAAACCACCCAAGTGTGAAGATGAGGTCACGTTCAGCAGAGGTGACGTCCTCACTATGACCTGGATCTAAAGGCTCAAGCCAGTCGCTGTTGAGGGCCAAAGACACTGCACCATTCTGCGTTATCCTGTACGTGAAGTTGTAGCTGTGCCAGGCCATGGCGTGAGCTCGCAGCATGTTGTGCCCCACCAGGTAAGCAGCGGTGCCTTTTTCTTTCAGCCCGGGGGCATGGATACCAACTTCGTGACCTAGTTTGGCACACACTTGTGGCTCATTGATGGTGATCCAGAGTTTGACCCGATCCCCGAACGTCTGGAAGCAAAACTTCGCGTAGTTATCGAAGAGAGTTGCTATTCCAGGTGATTTCCAGCCTCCAAGGTCTTGAATTGCTTGGGGCAGGTCAAAGTGGTAAAGAGTGACCATTGGGGACACATTGCATGCCAGCAAATCATCAATCACTCTGTTATAGTACTGCATGCCTGTTGGAGAGATAGATAAACTGAAATCATCCTCTTTAGAGTTGGGTTTTATTCTTCTATCTATCGGTTTTTTTAAGGGTATGGTGTTACCTCTCTGGTTGACATTTCGCGTCGTCCCATCAGGCAGGAGGCGTGCCCAAGACAGAGACAGGCGGTAGTGCGTCAGGCCAAGCTGTTGGATGCATTCCAGGTCTTTCTCCCACAGCTCATAGCTGTTACAGGCCACATCTCCATTTTGATTTCCAAAAACTCGACCTTTTTCATGACAGAATGTGTCCCAAATACTTGGTCCCTTTCCATCGGTTTGCCATCCACCTAAACCAGAACATACATGTAAATAGGAGGGACTGAAGGTGTTAACATAAAAAGAAACTACTTCTAAAAGTATTTTTTATATAGTAAATTGAATGTGATTATAGCCCTAATAAAATCTAGAACTGAACTGAAATTAAATGGAACTGAGCTCTGTTTTAATGACTGAATAAATATAATTTTATATTTCTGTACATTATTGCATCTGTTGGTCCTATTAAGCAGCTTGCAATTGCAATTATTTGAATTTACCTGGAAAACGTGGATGCAGTTTCACATCTCAGTTTAATGTTTTTAATATCCACTTTTATTTTACTCACAAAACTACTTTTATAAATCTTAGAATTTTATTTAATGAAATTAGACTCTTAAAATACATTAAAATACAAATACAAATATCAAAATACAAAATGAGACGATTATCTTCTTGTCTTAGAAAACAAATTTGCGGTTTTATTTTGTGAACTCTAATTTTATATTAAAAACTAGCTGTCTCCTATGATTGCTGCGAACCACATCGTGCAATCTGTTTGTATTAATAGTGCATCATAAATAAAGAAGACTCTTCCTGGACTCTGATGATTCTATTGCAACTTTAATGTTTCAGACCAGACTTTGCAGTCTTTCGTATAAAACCCATGAAATTCATTAATTTAATACTCCTTTTAATAAGTTGAATGTATATCAGCCTGTGTATAAAGACCTACATGCATTTAGCTTCCTGTATTTGCTTAAACTGAACTTAAATGAGACATAAATTCCCACAAAACCTAATCAGCTAGAACAAAGTTAAAGTCTCGTGGCTGTGTTTACCTTCTATTTGGTACGCAGATGTTGCCGCTCCCCAAGCAAAGTCTCGCGGGAACATGTTTTCCTAGCTGCCGTACTCTTTCTATCTCGCTGGCCTATATCGCTTAAAACCGAATATATCTTTCAGTAATATACGTAGAAATGTGTTGTCTATCCTTCACTGTCTGCTGGAGAAAACCATGCTGGTCTCAATCGGACAATGCGGTCATTTTCGTCACAGGAAGAGCCCTGGGTCGCCGGTGGCCGAGCCGGCGATTTGTGCTCACTCTTTCGGGTGAACGATTTAGATTCGAAGGTTCTCGGAATGCTTGTCTGCTGCGGCGTTGCATTTGTTCACTGTGCAGTTTATTATTTAGTGGTTGTCGGTTTGTCTTTCTCTCATTCTGAACTGGAAAAATTGCACTGTTACTAAGTAACCTTTTGCCAAGTTTTATCAAAAACATGCCCCAAGAAACATAGGAACCAATAAATAGCAAAGGATGAGCTGGAATAATAAATTACTTAAGGGGTTAAAATTTCAAACCACAAAGTCATCTTTAGAAACCAGGATACTTCCATCAGATTAAACGATTAACTGTTTTTGCTGAGGTGAACCCAATGATACGGATCATAAAAAGAGTCAAAATACCCAAAATGTGGTCACAAGTCACATTGACAAATGATCGCAATTACGTGTTAAAATTAACTCGATTAGATTAATAATTTATCGAAAAAAGAAAATCCTAAAAAAAATAAAAATATGTTGTCACAGTTTGCATACAACTTTATTTACAGAAAATATAATTTATAAAAATGAAAAACATGGTTGTAAAAATAAAAATGAGAAACAATAAGGAAGTGTTAACATTACCAGCAATAGCAATAAAGCAGTTATGAAGTGTGATTAGTCATAGATGGCACATACAAGTTTTGAATTGAACTTTTAAGTCATAATTACAGCTATAAAATGCAGCAAATTTTTAAGCAAGAAAATTGCAGTCAATTATCAATTTAATAAAATGTCATTAAATTAACTGTCATTAAATACTAATAAATAAAAAACAGTAGAGGTAACCAATACTTGTAATTGCAACCTCTGCCCACAAGGGGACATACCAGGTTTCATATTAATTTACTTTTACTCCTTTTTTTCCTTTTTTTTCAGCAATACTATCAGCCAATCTAAAATAGTGCGCCTAATATTTGTAGGTAATTTTTTTTCTGAATATAATCTCAAAGACCGTTTCATCTTAATTATATTCAGTTTATTTGCATCATCTACAACTAAAGTAATGTCAGAACATTTTGAAAGGCTGAAAACTCAGTTTAAGCAATTAGGATTATATGAAATAAATTAGTTTAGTCTAACAGTGTTAAAATCTAAGAATCAATCTACAGAGTGAATCAATTGCAACAATTGTTTAATTTTGTTTAAAATTTGTTTCAAGCTCCAACTGAGCTGGTAATAAGAGAGGGAGGGAGTAAGGGAACACAAACCCTTTTCTATTAGACGTGAACCATAACTACTTTACCCTGGACATCTTCCCGCCAACATGAAACATGGTGGTGGCAGCGTCATGCTGTTGGGGATGAGTTTCTATAGCAGAGGCAGACATGGTGGCATTGAGAAAGGGGCAGAGGTTCACCTTTCAGCATGTCAACAGTCTTAAACAATTCTCTTATGCTTAAGAACGACCCAGTCAAAGTCTGCACCTTTAAGATTGTGTGGCAATTGTGGGAAACTGATAATGTCCGTTAAATCTGACAAGTGTGCAAAACTGATAGAGGCACATCTTCAAGTAACTTGTAGTTGCAGCGAACGATGGTTTAGCAAATTGAAAGAACAAAAATAAATCTTGCAATTCTTGGATTTCCATTTGTAAATAAATCTGAAAACAACCAGGTGTCATTTCCCTTCCACTATATGCACTGCTCTGCGTTGGTTTGCTACATAAAAGCACAATATAGAACACATAATTGTGTGGTCAAATGAGAACGTTTTAACAGGCTAGATGTGTATAAATACTTAAATAAGGTGCAGTTTATTCTGTCACATTGTGTGATCAAAGCTGAATCTTCAGCCTCACACATCCTGCAGTTGAACGTATAGGTTCGATATTGTCCACTTGTTTATATTTCTGTGGATTTAAGGATCAACTAAGCATGAGCATAACAAAAGAAAATACACAGTGCAAAAAAAAAAAAGCCTGAACTATCAAAACCGTATCAGTTAATGTTTCTCCTCCCCTATTCTTCGCATTCAGAGTCTGGGATTTTAAGACCGAATGTGACTTCATCTGTCATGGCGACAGCAGACTAGACAGAACCTGTTTTTGCACTCAGACAAAAGGGAGGAGCAGGGGCAGATAAAGAATCAGTTGTTCAAGTCGAGGCACCAAAACGAAAAGCATGAAAATTCCTTCTAGTCGAGTGAAAGTCCAGAAAGTTGGCCTCAAACATGGAGAGAGTTGTCTACAGAATTGTATGATCTGGTTAAAGAGGAGTAGATGTGGACAGTTACTCCTGGCTTTTCTCTCTTTTTTAAAAAAAAAAAAAAAAAAAGAAGCATGATTTCATTTATTAGAGGACATAATATTTTACAATCGGACTCAAAATGCAAAATGTAACAGTCCATGTTTAATTAAATCATAAATTAATTGGGCTTAACTACATATTTTGGAGAGCCGGTTTAGATTTTACAATCCTTACCAAGAGGAACTTACTCAAAGGTCACTAGAAACAAAACCTTAAGCAGAACGGGTCTAAAAAAATAAAAAAACACAGCACTTCAATATTTAAGAGCAACATATAGCAAATACTTTACTAATCTGCAAGCGGACTACATTTTTCAAATCACTGTAGCTACAAAGGTACATTAAAATGTAATTTATTCTTATCCCCCTATGTCATTTCCAAATCCAACAGATTTTCTTTTAGTAGTAATCTTTTTAAATTAACAACCAGTTAGCTAGCTCTAAGAAATTAATTGTTTAACCAGTAGTTTTCTGGGTGAAATCTTACAAAGGATTGTGTTATCACAAGCAAACACATCTGTATCATGTTTAATTATTGTTTTTGGTTCACTTTTGAAGAAAAAAAAGAGAATATATATATATATATATATATATGCACATTTATATATATCAAAACTCTGAATCTAGATATAATTCCAGTTTTTACTTGAGAAATATCACAAATAATGTCAGCAAAAGTATAAAAAAATGTATATCAGCAGTACAGCAGAAATTTGCTTTTAAACAACAAACGTAATCTTTTCTATGTCTGGCACAATTATTTGATTAATTTATTTAATCTATTTATTTGCTAAATGGAAAAATTACTTTCTAAAAACTTCTTCAAACTCAGAAATGTAGATATTTTTTCAGTATCCTGCCATTGTCTCAAATACACTGATATTTACATTTGCTTTCCCCTTTGCCTCAGAATCCTCTTCTCTTTTAAGTGCTTTGCATAAGGGCAACTGTGGTCTGAGTTCACCCTACAATCGATAGGTTGACTGCCCCAGAGCATCTGTGGCTACAATCCAGTAGCCTACAAACATCAGCATGTGAATGTATGTGTGAATGACTGAATGTAACATTAAGTGCTTTGGGAACTTAGTAAAGCACTATACAAAGTGCAGATCATATAACTCTGAACCGCCAGATTTATTCTGGATCGTGTAATTTTTCATCAGTCTTGTTTTACAAATTTCATGAGAAACTTTTTTTTATTATTATTGAAGTTCATAATTTGTTACGAATCTTTGCACCGGAAGCTTATTTGTAAAGGACCATTTAGTTCCACTCCTGCTTTTACTCTGAAAGGCCGAGCGGATATAGTTTGGAATCTGACTGTGACTGATCACAGTGGAACACCGAGACAGGACGAAGAAGAGATAAGGACCGAACTTTGTGTGGATGACTCATTTCAAACAATTATATCGACTTGTTTTTTTTTGTTTTAAAAGCATTTTTACCGTTTTGCTTTTTCCTCAAAACTATTCCGGAGGTAAAGAACTTGCCCAAGTCTGCTGTCGGAGTATTCTCTTGTTTAAAGTAAACGCTGACTTAGTATTTTGATTAGAAAGCTAATCAAACCGCTTGGAAGTTGAAGCGAGTTTTTTTTTTAAACAACGAAGACATTTCCTGAGTGGATAACCTGGAATGTGAGTTCAGCTGCTTCCCCTGGAAAAGACAGCACTCTGACCCGGACACAGGCTTGTATGGGTAACAAAGAGGGGCTCTAGACCTGCGAGAATGTTCCTTTTACCAGGTCGTCTGGCTTTTTACAGTCCAAATAAAACCGCCACACCAGGATGGAATGGGAATTATAAATGAGTCTGGCCCCCTTCCCTTCAAACAAAGAAGCACCTCTGACGGATTGGAGCAGCGTCGAGCGAAGAGGGAAAAACCTTGCGGGAAATGGAGCAGGGAGGCTCGTCGGAGCCAAACAACACACAGGCTGAGGTTTCTGTATCGTTAGCCCCGTCCGAGCTGCTCCTTCGCCCCGTTTAGTACCAGAGCTACTCCTGCTCGTTACCAAATGCAGCAGCCGGGTGTCCACTAGTCGTGTGTGGGGTAAAAGAACAAGAAAAGGGGGGGGAAAAAGAAAGAAATGAGGCTGGACTGGCTGCAGTTGGTGGTGGTTTTGCTGCTGAGTGGCCTCCGCGGCTCCGCGGTGCCGTTCGCCTGCAAAACCTCCGACGAAGGGCCGAAGAGCGGAGGGAGAAGCCCGGCGTCCGACAGGAAGGTGGTCTGCAGCAACATGGAGCTCCATCAGGTGTTGCCTGCGGACTCCTTCCCCAACAGAACAGTCATACTGTGAGTTTCGGTCACCGTCAAACACCCACACACTTCTGTTGTAGTCATTGTTGAGCTCTAAAATATATTTTCGATATACTTTTATAATTAAAATGATAAAATTGTCGCTTTGTCGGCCTCTTGGACTGTTAACACTTTCAAATATAATGAGCAGCACGTCCAGCCTTCTACACGAGCAAACTAATTGGTAAATGAGGTCCACCTGTGTGTAATTTAATCCCAGTATGAATGCAGCTGCTCTGTCATGGTCGTAGGGTTGATTGGAGAACCTTCAGTGAATAAAAAACATCATGAAAACGAGGGAACACTAGATGGTGAAGTGCTAAAGTTGTAAAAGAACATTATTCTGGGAAGGGTCCCAGAGCAACCATTTAGCTCTGCATGTCACAAATTTGGCTCTAATTAATGAGGAAAAATGTATTAAACTTTTAAAAGCCTAAAAATATATATTTTTAAAAAAGTTAATAGATTCACCTTCCAATGGGACAACAGCACCAAACATTCAAGCGGGGCTTGATAAGTTTAGATTGGTACATATCAGTCTTTGAATGGCCAAGTCAAAGTCCAGATCAAAAATTCAATTGAGAATGTGTGGTTAAGAGTTGAAATGTCATCCAATCCAATTTGACTGAACTTCTCTCTTACACAAGTTGTTGGCAAACATTTCAGCCTCTAGATATGTAAACCTGCTAAAGACATTCATCAAAAAGACTTTCAGCTGTGATTGCAACTACTGCTGTGCATCAAAGTATTGATGAAGGGCCGAAGAGCAGAGGGAGAAGCCCGGCGTCTGACAGGAAGGTGGTCTGCAGCAACATGGAGCTCTATCAGGTGTTGCCTGTGCATCAGGCAACACCTGATGCACAGGCAACACCTGATGCTGCTGTGCATCAAAGTATTGATGCACAGCAGCTTTCTTGGTACAAAATTGTGAAAACCATGCATCGTTTTACGTCCGCTACACAAATATGCACTACTTTGTGTGTGTCTCATCAAATCTCAATAAATTTATTGAAAACACATGATATGGAGAAGTTCAGGTAGTGCAAAAACCTTTCATCAAGGTACTGTCTCTCCACTCATGCTACTGAATTCATGTGACACCCCGTCTATATGGCATTTACAAGAGCTTACAAGTCATGAATTAAGCCTTGTGGGGTTTTTACATCAGGATGTGACTCAGTCTATGGTAGGATTATTTTCAGATTTAGCTCTTGACAGCACACACCTGAGTAAGCAACATGCTTTTACTTCTTTAGAGCAGTACTAAGTCTTGTTTTTACTTTCATTTTTATTGGCTGTGGGCTTAAAATACACACTGCACACACAAATGTCATATATATTGGTGTTTGAACTATTTTCTTTTTGGTGTAGTGTTGTATTTCATTGATTGCAAATAAGTTGAAGGAACCAGTCAGGATTTCTTGGATTACCTTTTTTTTTCTAGTTGCCTTTAAGTGAATTTTGTTGTTTTTTTACCAGAGTACACACATTTGTAGATTTTTAATCCTGCACAGAAGTAGTGAATTAATGTTTTTTGCAGGAACCACTGACACTTGCCAATTGTGACAACCACTGACACTGCCACTGGTGCCTAAAGCTACTTTTCCCTTCCTCTGGAACTGGACATAAGCTGGAATAGGCTTCCTCTGGTGTGAACCTGAGTGGAGCTGAACACCTGGCCTGCCTATAAAAACAGACTTTATACTTTTTCAGTGCGTCTACCTTTCTCTGTCACTGCCACGTGGGGTTGCTGCTTTGATTTGCATCCACTACATTTTGTAAACTTTTATTTCTGGGAAACAATCCGACTTTATTGTAGGACACAGTTTTGTGTATTGGGAGTTTATATTTGAGGTGGTTCTTCATTCCATCTGAAACATTTTTAAATGGAAATTTCAACTCGTGTCAAGCTCCTGAACATCAGTGCAGCTCAAATATCTTGTTCTTTTTACTTGTGTTTACCCAAGTAGATTTAATCATCTAGTTACCGTGGAAACAGATTGAGGTCTTACAGGTTCTTCATGACTTAGTAAAAACTTTAAGACTGAAAAGACAACATGAATAATTTCATTAGGGAGCATGGGAATAAGCACTGTTATTTCCTCAACTTTTGCTTTTAAAATACAACCAGCAGTTCAAATGCAACTGACTTTGTCATTTGCATAATAAAACATTTTACATAAACTTCATATTAATGATGATGCATAGCCTCTAAAATCGGTGACCTTTCTGAACGTGTAGAGTTAAACCGTGCTTGACCGTGGCCTGGATACCCCTGCGTGTTTGAACTTTGCATAAAAGTCAAGGCTGCCATGGAAACCTTGAAAATGGTCTGTCTTTGCTTTTCTGTCTTGCACTAGGAAGCTTTTTTCACTTTGTCTGCGAATATAAACTCACTATGTAGATTTTTTTATTTTCTACATGGAAAATTATTGCTGAATATTGGGTAGACATAATTTAAAATTAAGCCTTGGCTTAAATTTATGTCACAAAACCTTCTCAGTTGAGGCGACTGGGAAGCCTGAATCCCGCCTCAGAGCTTACATTCTTGGTGTAAACAGAGACCCGTTGATTAGCCGTGGGCGCACATCTCGCAGACGATTTCCTGTTTTCACTTATCAGGCGTTCCACTTTTAACAAACAACGAGCAGACTTCTCTGTGAGTTGTGCCAGAAAACTTGTAAATCTATCCACACAAGATTGTTCCTGTGCAGTCGCAAAGACGCTCAACGCAAAGGTCTGATGGAGTGGCTTTACCCTGATGTTTGGTGTGTGAAGTTGTTGACTGCAGTCCTTTGCGTCGAGACAAAGCGAAGAGAAAAACCTGAGTAATGCAGTCCCTGAACACGACCGCCTCAGTAATCCGAGAGGAAATGACACAAATGTGTTTACAGCTGGCCTGTCCACCCATGCCAGAGGAGCCCCTCTGCTAAGTTACGAGTGCTCCAATTTGGCCTTTAGCTCTGAGAGTCGAAAAGTTTGAGTGGGTGGGTGTGTGCAGGAGTTCTTATTTCACCCTCCATAGCCTCTCACACAGGAACTGACTGAGCTTTCTTTACTCATCCAGCTTATATTTCTTCTCAGGACTGGTTTTGCGTATTCAAGATCTCGTCCCCTAGAGCAACCGGGTTGGATTTTTGTGCTCCTGGTCTTGTCTCCTGCAGAGCAGTGCAGGATTTATGTGAGAAGCGTCTCAGGGAAATGTGCACTTGGCGCAACGGCTCATCGGGGTGCTATAAACTAGCTGGTTTCACTGGCCAAACTGGGAATAAAGAACCATTTCCTTTTTGGTTCCACGTAGTTTACCTATAAAGCTGGCTGTACTCAGATCTGTGTAGAGTCGGACCATTCTTCATGTCAGTCTCTTGGTTTTGCTTCGCTGTCCCAAATGTATTTGAAGTATTTGTGCAAGGGGAACACCGGTGCTTTCAGTCTCATATTTGTTTTATAGGAGCGTTTCTGCCATGCTGTTGATGCAGACTAATGGAATGTCCCCTGTGTCTTTCTTAAGTGATTTTGCAGTGTTTGCATTGGAAAGCCAAAAAGTCCTGAAGACAAGGCACTGACAGCTGCATATCCATTCAGTTTGCAGACCAGCTGAGCTTTTATTTTGCAGGTTCGTCGTTTTCTCCATCCCGCTGCTTTGAAAGCAGATTCATTCTTTAGTTAGCTTACAATTGTATATTTTGCATCGGTTTTATTTTTTCCCCCCTCACAAAACCAAAATGCAAATCAAACTTTTAGGTTATTTTTTTTATATTTAAAAGAAGATGATGGAGGTTTGTAATTTAACATAATTTTTTTTATTTTGTTTTTTATAACCAGCCCCCAACTGAGGTTTCTTCTAATATAGTGTCCAACAGTTCTAGTTCATTCTTTTTGTCACAGTTTTAGTTTTGGTAAACTAGATATGGGAAGTTTTAATAAATATTTGCTTCGTCCCACTTTGTAACTTGTGTTCAGAAGCTGCTCTTTTAGTCACTCAGTTGGTCTGGCTCAAATTTCAAATCCTAGGTTCTAGATCATATCTAATCAGCTGTTTTTGATATTAATGTAGTATATATATTTTTTATTTTATTTTACACAGGTAAATACAATAGACAATTGTATTTGCTTATCATATATAGCTTGTTTTTGCAGATATATTCCCAATCAAATGTGTCTTTATTTGAATGTGCACAGCAATTTCCAGGTTTTTGGATCTGTAGGGGAAATTGCAAACTTGCAGATAACATCTTTGATAAACATCATTAAGATTGACAAAAATCTTTAGAAGTAAACACATGATGTGAGTGCTGACAGGATCATTTAGCAGATTTTTCTTGGCATAAGCCCAAGCGTGTTTTACTTACTATAAATGCCTGAAGACTCTCTTCTGTGCTGTTAGAGGGCTGACCTGGAAAAAACTTCGCTACCCTGTAAACAGAGTTTGGAGACGTCAGGCTGGCGTGCAGAGACAGGTCCGTAGAGAAGTAGATGAATAGAGTGCAGACTTCCTTTCCACAGATTCTGAGAGTCAAATGAGTGGTATTTTTTTTTGTTTTTTTTTTTGCTTTGCGTTATTGATAAAAATCAGACATGAGACTTGCCATAAAGACTTTCTTCCTTTTGCAGTCAAAGCAGATCCCAGCATTTTGTTGTCACAACCCTGTCATGAGGAACAGGGTTGGATAAGGTGGCGTGCAAAGACTTAAAGAGTGGAGGATGGAAAGAAGCCAACACAAGGCTGCATGACTTTTTGTAATTCTCCAGTTATTAAACGTAACAAAACTCTGGAATCACCAGACATTACGTGTCCACTTGATATTGGAGTAGAATTACGTAATCTAGACCTTTTTTTTTAACTTCTTTCTTTGAAGATTAGAGCTCGTTTGATAATCTTAAACAGCTTCCATTAATTTATTTGCATTTGAGTTTCGTAGATGTTAAGAGAACCAATACATACTACTGTCAAATGTTTGTGGATTTAACAGTCGAGTACTGTGTTTGTTCCCACGGAGAAAAATAGAAAACCTTCATCAAGTCTCCTCTGTCCAACTCCGGTAATGAAACCCCTTCAACAGCTCCAGGATTGCCTCAGGTTGCGGGTGCAGCTGACATGCATGTCACTAACCAGCATGTTCCCTCCCTGCAGACCAGAAACAAACCGACCACAAATCCCTGCAGTGGATTTCTGGCCTATTGGTTTTTAACACCCTTCAGGGTGACGTTTTAAGAGAGACTGAACCGAACACAAAGCTTGGTTTGTTGTACGTCAGCATTGCTGACCTGCATGAAGTAAATGATTTTTGTAGAATCCAGTTAGTCATCTAAAACATGTAGATTAAAAAAAAGATTTCCTCCTAGTTGGAAATTAAATATTGAGAGGTATTTACAACAAAACTCGAGAATGAAACAGTACAAGATTTGTTCAGTTTGTCACTGTCATCTACTGAATAGTAGAGGAGCCTTTTACAGCTGCATGAGGTGAAGACATGTTGACTGCAACTAGCCAGAGCTCAAGAAAATATTGTGACGTTTTAGCAATTTGAGATGTCATTGTTGCATCCTAGTGGTTACATATCACATGGAACAGTCAATGTTACACATGATCTACTGTGTTCAAATGAGCATGATAAAGACAGCCATCCTTCCACCATTTGATAAAAAGACACTCCATCCCTTTGGAATCCACTTTCATACACACATTCTCTGCTGATGTTTTGGTTTCTGTGTCCGGTTGGCTCAGAGGAGGCGTTCGTTTTCCTGCAGCTAATGAGTTGAACATTATGTGTGATTATTTTGACAGAAATGCTCGCAGCATAACAAACCAGGAACGCATGTCTGAGAGTTGAATCCTGTTTTTCAAAGTCAGCTGTGTTTTAATTGCCTTTCTCGCTTGGTAATTTCCATCTTTGTTTTCTCTGCAGAATTCTAAACAACAACAAGATTCAGGAACTGAGAAATGGAGAATTCTCCGGATTGTCTACGTTGGAAAAGTTGTAAGTATGGCTACCGAGTAGAATTAATTCAGTTGAATCATAATCCGCTTTTTGAATGTCTGCAAAGCAGAATAGTTGTAGTAATGGAGTCAGTTTGTAACAGAAAAAGTGACAATTGCAGGAGTGCCTAAATGTAAAAATGTATTGTTTTCCAGAAAGCACAATGAAATAACCCTCTTCACAGAAAAAATCCAGTAAATAACACTATTTATTAAATTAATACCGTATTTTCCGGATTATTAGTCGCAACCCCAGAGTTAAATAAAACAGCAAACATGCACACATAAGCCGCAGATTTCTCTGCCGCTCCAGGTTTTACCACAACGATGCAGCAGTAGAGGGGGGCGGACAGCCAAAATCTGAGTCATAACAGGTCAATTGACTATCACATTTATTACGGTTGAAAAAGAAAAAGTTGCCAAGTTTAGATTTAACTGAACTAATTACGGTAGTTTCCAAACGGTAACTGTAACAGTAAAAGTGCTGATCCTTCGTGTTTGCTACTAGCATATTCTAAATGAAAATGGGCGCTTTCTTCTTCTTCTTGTTCTTAGATTTCAACGGCAGCTTGCAACCATTATTGTTGCAACACTGCCATCTATTGGATCCTAATATCTGTACCTCAAATTCTCATAATCTTATTATAAAAACGAAAAATCGTCTTTTTCCCCTCAATGCTATTTAACTGACAACAACAACATTCTCAAATTTCAATTCCCTATTAAAACCTAATTCCGTTTTAATGGGTAATTTCTTCTTTTATGTCCAATTTTGACTTCCAAAGACTCACTTCCTGCTAAAGAGCCCCCTGGTGGTTGAAAAAAAATCCACAGATTAGCCGCACTAGTCTTTAAGCCACATGGTTCAAAGCTTAGGAAAAAATTTGTGGCTTATAGTCCATAAAATACGGTATATGAAAAAATGCTCTCTGATATTGTTCAGGGGGCTGGATCAAATGTGGAGGCGGGCCGTATCCGGCCTGCGGGCCATAGTTTGGGGACCACTGATGTAAATGGTGCGATTGAAAATATTTTGCTCATTTAAACCCATAGATTTTGTAAAACTTGCCTGCAGGCACATACTGAAAATAGTAAAGAGTCTGCTACTAAAATAGCAGCACAGTGTCTTGTGATATTTACTTGAGAAATTAAACTAGAT
This sequence comes from Micropoecilia bifurca, assembly GCA_903067075.1. Lineage (NCBI taxonomy): Eukaryota > Metazoa > Chordata > Actinopteri > Cyprinodontiformes > Poeciliidae > Micropoecilia > Micropoecilia bifurca. The sequence goes on from CAEGAF010065211.1 coordinate 38,315, forward strand.
GTTTAATTTTTATATTTGAGCTGTCAGACAACGGCTCCAGTGAGAGCATGTCTACACACTCCATCCACTCCACACTCAATCTGAATTTTTATGTCTAATCTAATCTTTGCTTATTCATGAAGCAACTTTATTCAGCCTAATTAGTGGAGGCTGCTTACATGGGAGCCCCTTTTTGAAAACTTAGTTGGTTCTTAATCATATTAGGCACTTGAACGTAGCCAAAAGGGTAACTTTTAAAAGAGTAAGAGAAGATGTAAAAGTGGAGTAAGTGACCTGTATGTGAGATGATGAGAAGCAATTTAGTTTTGTTTAGAAATGTTAATGTGAAATCATTTATGTCCCTGAAATTTATTTTAACATTTGTTTTGCATATTAAGATTATTCCAGAAAACTAAGACTTTTATTGTGTGGAAAGCATCTTTAAACCTTACTCAGCAGATGACACATTTATATTGTCAAACAAAGCCTTAAATATCATCCAAAAGTGCCTCAACAGAAGTAACCCATCCCTCCACAAGAAAAGCTTTGACATGCAGAGTGGAGGGATTCACAAAACCCAAGCTGGGATCTTGCCAATGGAATATGAAAGTCCCAAAAAACATGAAGCACCCAGCAGCTCTGAGGTTCAGTCAGTCAAGGCTGTTGGTCTATTCTGGAAGACTGGAGGTTGAAGTAGAAAGGGGCTAATTATAGGAAGCATTGCCTGCCTGGTGATAAGCTCTTGACAAACAGCTGCTTGGATATTCCTGGGATTCCATTATTTGTCATTGGGAAGTGAGTGGCCTGAGAAGTTGTCAAAGTACAAAAGAATAATTTCTATATCGGCCTTACAACTTTATGCACAAATTTTGCAGAACAACTTGACAAGGTTTTTGCAAACAAAAATGTTACCGTTAAGTGTCACACATGCTTTCATCTCACAGGTTCGGCTTTCGAGAGACCTGATGAAACGGGAAGTTGAGCCATCACTTTTGGAACACTTGATGGATCCAGTTGAACTGGAGTGAATAATTTGATTTGTATAAAGTTTTATACAAATCAGTGATCCTGACCAATCACTGCAGCCGAGTTGCAGTGATTGGTCAGGAAATAAGGAAATGCAGAAAACATGAAGGTGATTGGTTAGATTTGCGAGAAAGCTGTGACGACATGTGAAAATGACTAGTATGCAGAAAATTTGTTAATGATTGATTGAATTTGCATTCACAGTTGCGATTGCAACATTGAACTTCCTAGAGAGATTGGTTGAATCAGCCAGGAGGGCCAAGGTTAACTCTGGGGGAGCTACAGAGATCCACAGCTCAGGTTGTCGGAGCTTCAACTATTTAGCGAAAAATATTGGGATCAAGTTTACAGGAGACTTTGAAAGACTGAAAATTGTTCTGAGAAATATTTTTTGAAAACCATGCATCATTTTCTTTCCACTTCAGAACTATGCACTGCATTGCGGTTGGTATTCATAAAATTTGTTGGCGCAATGCTCCATTTGCTTTCTTCCCCAAGAGACGTATATAAGACCTAGACCAACGCAGGTTGTGGTTTCTGACATATCTGTCGGTTTTTCTCTTGGCTCCCTTTGCTGATTGAGAAACATCATCCCTGTCATCTGACTCTGCTGCTGCGGCCTGGAATGTTACAATCCGTACTTCCTTCCTACACAGAGATTCAGAACGTGGCTCCGGGCCTGAGCATATGGGCCACCAGTGATTTATCACTTGGGAATGGCTTCATGCAGATAAAATAACCAGACCATTAATGGCCCCACTTTTACCCAAGGCTACAATAACACATGAGTGCATTGATATGGAATTTTAAGTGCATGATCCTCCTCGCTTTAAGCTCAGGCTGCCGAGGAAAACGAGCAAAAGCTGACTGCGGTTCTCCCTGTTTCAGAGAGACTTTCACTATGAGCATTATAAATTAAATAAGTCGTAGTTTTCCAAATTCTTGCTCATTATGTTCCTCCTCAGTCACATATTTACAAGGCTGCCTTGATTATTTCCTGTGTAGCCAAACGGCTCTCCTGGTTAGTGGTTAGTTTTCAAAGCTCAGACCTTGAGGATAAATCGGAGGGTCTGATCCGAATGTGTGAAACAAAAATCTTTGATCTTTCTTAAGGAAAGCCTTGTAGGTTCTCGTATGTGATGTTTGTGAATAGCCAGCTATTCTGCTCGTCTTTGTCTCATTGCAACCCCCCTCCCAGCCAACCTACTGCAGTGCAGACAGAGAGCTGAGCCTGCTTGATGGTTTGCTTGCTTTTGTGATTATAATGAGGCCAAGCCGAGGGCAGAGGTGACAACCGTGAGATTCCCACACACACATTCACACTGAGCATGCTCCAAAACGGCACTCCCGCCTAAAATCTAAAACTCCATAACTTTGTTTGAGAGTGCTGGGTCTCTTCACTTTCACCCTGTTCTTTTTCCTGTGTCCACAACGAAGACCTCCCTCATTTAGAGTGGCCAAATGCAGACTGAGACAGAGAGGGGTGGAGAATTGATTCCCATCTGCACCACTCTCTGCGTGAAATTAAAAAGTAACTCTAGAGGCCCCTGTGTTCTGCTGGGGGCCAAAGATGTCACCGCTTGTTTTTATAAGCCACTCAGAATCCCCCCCGTTTTCCCCGGACTCTCTTTCTGAAAGCAGTGCAGAGCTTATTAGATGGATGGATGAGAAGGATCCTGAAAGAAAAAGCAATTTGTGTTGCTGTAAATAACATATTGATGGAGTTTTCCGTATTTTACTTTGACAGAAAAAGTGTTTAATCTGTGGGATTATTGCGGTTCTGTTCAGCTTTATAAACACAACGTGTTTGGATAGTAAATCATAGAGTAGGGCTGCTAAATATCTCGAATGTTATTCTGCATTCAGACTGCACAATATATGACAAATTTATAGTCATATCAGTTTCAAAAAGAATTGTGTGGAGCGCAATAACTATTAGTTGAAATACTCCAAGTGTTACAAGCTTGTATTTACAGGCTAATGTTATATTTAACTTTTGGACAGAGGCCCATGGGAACAGCAGTTCCCATCGGACACAAAGGACATTGCCCAAAAGGCCAAAGGTCATAGAGTGATGGATGTCCAGATGAGAGAGAAAATGCCACATCTCATACTGTATCATTGTCACAACATCATCTATTATCACAATTGCAAGATTTTCTAATATCTTGAAGCCCTAATCAGCAATATTAGCATGCGCTATGGATAATTCTTTTATGACTCTTCACACAACATAAAAGAAATATGATCCAAATGTAGCTGCCAATTTTTGGCTCAACATATTAATTTGTATAGGAAAAAAAGCTTTTTGTCTGTGGGTACTTAGGAGTCTTGATCAATAAATAAAATAACAATTTATAAATAATATAATTTAGCTATCCATTTATCACAACCCATAGCCAAATTTACGAACCTTATCACCCATCAGATGTTTTCCTGATTGTATGCAGTGTTAAACACTCAAAGCATTGGGTTTTGACCATAACAGTGGTATTGATATCTGATATTGAATCAACCCAAACTTTAATATTGGTGCATTGTCACAATAAATCAAAATTTTTATTTAAAATTAAACATAGGGTGACATTACATGTGACCCTCATGACACTAGAAATCTACTTTCCATAGGTTAGAAAGTAGATTTATTGATGCATTTACAGTTTTGCTTTTTAATTGTAGGCTTAAATAGGCTCTGTTGACTTGGATATAATATAACTCTGAGAGTCACAGACTCTTGTCCTTGTTTTCTAATCGGAACGAAGTGAACAACTGTATAAAAGCGGCCTGATGTGGAACAACTGAAGCTTGTTACTGTGCCAAGACATTGATTTCAAGAAATGAGCTTAAGGTAATCTTTTTGTCAGTAAAACATTATTTTAATGAGAGAGGAACACAGTTAAAAACCTTTAGCAGTTGCTGAACTACCATTATGTTTGGAGCTAGTTCAAGAACACTTTTGAAACACAGCTTTAATGCTCTGCCAGCTGTTTCAAAGCGAGAATGTCCAGAAAAGCCACATTTTCTCTGTGCAAATAGGCTTAAAAGGTGCCAGGTCATGTGCAGTCTTCAGTCTTTGAAAATCAAACAGTGCAGATAGGAGTGGTTCAACATGGGTTTTCTTTAACCTCATTTTCTTTTTCTATTTTTTTTCTCGGGGTCCTTTTGCATTTTTTGGTTTCTTGCATCTGGTTTAATTTTATGTGTATTCCTGCCACAACAGATTCCTTAAAATTGCAACAAATGCAAAGTCTTAACAGACTGAAATAAACTAAAACTGGTTCTGACTTGGCCATTGATCTTCTGAGGAAAAAAAAAATAGCAATTTCTTCATCCCCTCTTCTCATTTCTCACTCAGCACCTTTTTGCAGGAGGACCTTCTCTGCTTGCTCACATCAAAAGTTTTCTGGAGCAATAGATGTTTTGTTTTGTGGTCTGGAAGCCACCTGTAGCTGACAGCCCGTCGACATCAAATGGGCAGAGTTACCCAGCGGTGCATTGTGTGGGTTCAGGTGGCGAGCAGAGAGCCTCTTCTACCGCCGCTTTAATGAGTGACGAGGCAGTGCTGGCGCAGGTGAGCGCCGCGGGAACTCTGTGACCTCAGTCCTTTGAACTATGGGAGAAGCAGGTGTGTGTGTGTGTGTGTGTGTGTGAGAGAGAGAGAGAGCCAGAGTACGCCTTTGAGGGTCGTGTCATGACAACAGTTGTGTAGTGATGATAGGCATTTGAGTTTGGAGGGAGGTCTGGTTGCTGTTGGATTAAAAAGTGCAAACATTTTTTTTTCTCTTGCTCTCCTTTAATTACAGGCGTCTGTTTCTACACCCTTTAACTAGGAATTTTCCGAGATTGGTCTGAACTCATTTCCCTTCACATTTTATGACCTGACCTCCTAACTGTCCGCTAATGTCTGTAAAAACCATGAAACTGTGGTAGACATGTTTTGAAAATGTCCAAGGAAAGCTCTGGAACTGGATTAGATCCTGGTATTATAGAGTTTTTGTCAAGAATTATTGATATTACTGCTGTGTGATAACTTTTTTTGTTTTTTGTTTTTGGCTTCAATCAATCAATCAATCAATCAAAGGGAAAAAAAAAGTGAAACAACAACAACAAAATGGTCATTACGTCTATTTTCCCACATCCTGCTGTACAAAGATTTACTTATAGGGCCAGATAATTTTCATCAGATGGATGTTGAGTTTGAAAAGTGAAGTGAAATGCAGAGTACTAAGTGTTGTATAGTTTGTTGACGCATTGTGATCCTATTTAATCAAGTAATAAATATGGGATTTTGCTGTCAAACTAAGAGATTAACAATTGTGAAGCAGGAAAACACAGTCCAACCTGGTCATTGCGTGCGTGCGTGCGTGCGTGCGTGCGTGCGTGCGTGCGTGCGTGCGTGCGTGCGTGCGTGCGTGCGTGCGTGCGTGCGCGTGCGTGCGTGTGCGTGCGCGTGTGCTTGTGTGTGGGGTGACTTGTTAAGCTGGGACTCCTTGCCTCAACACAGCTGTTATTAAATTTGCAGTTTAGTCAGTAAATGGTAGAAAAAAATGACAATGACATTTCGACCATGATATGTTAACTGAGACAAAAAACTGTATCTTTCTTCTTTTTTTAATGCACTTCTTGTTATTGTGCACTATCTTATTTTTATACATGTATCATGTTCGAATAAATTTCATTTAATTTCATTTCACTTCTTCAGAATCAGATAAAAGTGTTTTTTGTTTTTTGTTTTTTCGTTTTGCCTGACATGATTTTTATAAAATAACTGGCAACAAAGTGCTTTTTTTCTTTCTTTTTTACCACTGGGAGCAGCTGGGTTTCTCAGAATATCAGAATCAGTATTTGAGGAGTTGTAAGAAGTTAATTTATGATGTTGAAACGATTTACTTAAATGATTAACTATGTTATAACTGTTTCTACTCCTTCCAATCTAATGGGGGGAAAACATTTTTTGTTTGTCTCCACAGGGACCTGCGGAACAACTTGATCAGTCGTATTGAGCCGGGAGCTTTCCTGGGATTGAAAACTCTGAAGAAACTGTGAGTATCAGAGCATCTGCTGTTCCTTTGTTGACTAGTTAGTCAAATCTTTTGACTGCGTACTCCACATTCACGCAGATTGATCAGACTTTCAGGCTTTAAATCTTTTGACATTTTATCTTAAAGAAAATATTTTATATATTTTTTATTTCCCCTAAAGTCAGACTTCATAGATACAAAGAGTTGAGCACCAAGAAGAAGAGGCCTGGTTGGGACATAGTGTGTGTGTGGCACACAGACCAGTGACGGTCTGGGTATGTAAATAATTAAAATTGCAGGATGCTGAAATTTAGAGTATAATCAAAATTATTGTCATACCCTGGTATGACACCCCCCTTGTGAACGCATAAACATCACATACCAAGCTGTTGATTGATGTGACCACTTGGCCTCCTGCAGACCGGTGATCGTTACCCAATGTTTTTAATGCAAAAACTGTCTGCAGCTCATTATACCACAACTCAAATCCTTTACTGCCTGTTCTAGATGTTTCCAACTTCTTGCAAATCAAATTTTCGTTTGAAGCAAACTAACTGGTTTGCCCTAATTTGGGTTGTTTGCTGCAAAAGTTAATGTTTTCCGAATCTTTGCAGTTCCATCATCAAATAGACTTCTATATTTACTCTCTGGAAAATGGCATTTATTCCCTGATCCATTTCCATAAAGATGAGAATTTATTTTTTTAAGGTTTTATCAGCTCTAGTGGCCTTTATTTGACGGGTAGTTGACAGGAAAGTGGGTAATGAGAGACGAGAAAGACATGCGGCAAAGGTCACCAGGCCGGGAATCGAACCTGGGACATCCACATCGAGGACTGAGGCCTTTATAAGAAAGAGTTGCTCTCAACATTTAAAGTTTGCGTAATCCATGTCATATAGTGCCACCTTACTGTTTTCATCACGAAGCCTTGAGTTGCCTGGAGACTTGAGGCTTCACTATGCTACAGAGAAGCATGTAGAAATTGACTTTTGATTTTACATTTGATCAGTCCGTCAAATCAGAATCTCCTAAAATCTGTATGAACGTGTTGGACAGAATCAGTGATTAAAAATTGACCTAAAAATCTGTGATTGGTTCATTTGTACGATTGTAGAAAATGTGTGCTCACACCTTCCGGAAGCTTTGCTGTTTTAAGACTGTCTCTTTGACATCTTTTTTATTATTATTAATTCATTTTTAAAGCTTGGCCACTGTAGGAACATCTGAGCCCCATTCGGAGTCTGATAGCCAAACTTAAAAAATATTTAACATTTTTTTGGGGGAAAATCATTTTTAAATGAAAGTGGGGGACAAACCCCAAGCGAAACACCTTTTCTCCTCAGTTGCTCTTTGTGACGGGCTGCATGGGAATTTTGCCAGGATAAAGGTGCATCATGAAGTAGGAGTCTTATTTCCAGCCTTTTGTTTTCTTTGGCCCTCCACCAGAGGCGCTCACTGTTTGATAAAGGGAAGAGGACTTGAATGTATTTATGTCCGGATCTTATTCAAATGTGGAAAACCGATCTTGGGTGGCGTGCATCTGTTCTCAGTGTGACTCGTGGGTGTAAAGCTGTGCATCTTGAGTGTGTTGCATGAGACTGAGGTGGAACACAGCTTGAGTTGGATTCATCAGATAGTACCCAGCGCCTGCCAACACAAACTTTAGCTTGGCTGCTGTTGTGGAACAATAAAGAGCTCAACATGAAGGCAGTCAGCTCCCTGGTTAAGACCTGCTCTCATTTCCTGTCCAATTCTTCTTCTCTGTGTATATTCACGCTCCGCTCTCAGATCAGTAGCAACTTAAACCTGTTGTTTTTCTTTTTTTTTACCGCTTTGCTGGTGCAACACCTCACATGGAGGCGCTTGCTAAGAATGAAGTCTGACCTTTACCTAAAAATAACTGCTTTTCACCGTGCCCTCGGTCCGTCTGTTTATTTACAAGGATGGGTCAAAATCAAAAATTGGAACATGCAGCTCGACGTCTTCAGGTTTTTGGAAAAATTTAAAGGGATTAATTGGCAATGATGAAAAATTCCCCAGCTTCTAAGTAGCTCATGATATTTGCCAGAGTTTACGCCATCCAGAAAGTTTTGGAAAAGCTTGAAGATTTTGCTCATAATGTTTTTGCTCTTTCTCTCGGCTCAAGCTGGGTTTTAATTCCCCCATCTGTCCCTCTCCTTCAGCATTTCTTAATTAAAATTACCTCTGCTTTGAGTGTGTTGGCAAAGGCCGTTGAAAAGGAGATTTAAAGTAAAAGCTGCTGAGGTTTTGGATTGCAGTTTTTCTGCACAGTGTGCATAGAATGATTTCTAAACATGCCCTGCATTTGCAAGTTGCAGGAGGGAATTATGAAGTTTCAGATTTTTCTAAACTTTATATTCTGTTAAAACTATCACATCACACGTTCACACCCCAAAAATGTAGTGTTTATATTTTCTAAGCTAAGTGTTTATCTTAGCCATATGCGTCATTCTTTTAAAAACCAATAAGTGCAACTGGTCTGGGTTTTTTTTCCAGGTATTGAATATAGATTGAAAGTGTATAAATTCAATATGTTATCGTACTAAGATTGAACTAAAATGAGATTGAAAAACAAACAACAAACCAAATAACCCCCAGCGGGGGTAATATGGGTCCACTTCCTTGTCATCATGATTGCATCTTTTACCTTCCGTTACCCACAGCTGATACGTTTTCCCCAGTTTGAAATGTTTGAATCCATTTCAACACCCTTATTTTGCTCAGCAGTGGATCCTTCTGGCTGCAGCCCCTTTTTTAATGTGCATTCCTCCAACAGCTGAACAGGCTCTGCTCAGACCTAATCACATTAGGCTATTTTTGCTTCTCCTCAGCATGTCATACGCAGCAGCTGACGTGCTCTGCTGAAAAATCTTAATTTGCTACATTGCAATGTCTAAAAGCAGTGATTAAAAAGGCCTTCTAGGGTTCCGGTCCGGTTTGCACAATTCGTAAGATTCCCAACATAGCTGCTGATTACAGTAACTATGATCTCCCGTCTTGTGTGAAGTTTGTCTAACTTTCTTTATAATATGAATCAAGCCAATAAAAAAGAAAGAACTGAAGGGAAAGCCCCCCTCTTTCAAACTTCCACTTTTCCATCCCCTGCTCTGTCCTTAGCGCGGCTCACAATACTCGCTCAAATTGGCAAGCCTGCAACAGGCTGTTATTCATTCTCTGTCAAGTGGAACTAATGACCTCACACTGTGAATTCCCCGCCTGCTACCTTGAAGACAAACACCAATAATAAAAATAATAAACGCTTTGAAGTTGGCATATGACGACCAGCCATTCTCCAGGTATAACTTTACGCTTCTCAAGCTCTCCAGGGTGTAATTCAGCTGCTGGGTAGACGTCTGTTCTTGTATCGTCTCTTCATTTTTTAAATTTTTTTTGCTTTGCACAATTCTAAAATTCAATCATTACTAGAGGAATATTTATTACATTTTACAGGTTTAAATTTAGTCTCTTGTCACTTGTCTTAACGGGGACCCCATCCCACCACAGTTTGCTGGAGCTCATGCCACATACTATCACAAAGCCAACGACCAGTTGCAGCTAGGAGTTGAATTTGAAGCCAGCACAAGGATGCAAGACACCACAACATCCTTCGGTTACCAGCTGGACGTTCCCAAAGCTAATTTGCTTTTTAAAGGAACAGTTTGGTAAACTGTTTAAAAGGAACAGTATAGTATGTGGCATGAGCTCCAGCACCGCCCAAAGTTAAAGTTGCAACAAAGTTGTTGCCTGTATACCTCCCTAAGAAAGATGTTACAGTTCCCACCTGTGGAGGTCCCGCCTCCACAGGTGATTGGGCTGGAAGAGGAATTTTTTTTAACTTGGTCTTTATTTGAGGAACAAGTTGGTGTTATTTATTGCTAAAATAGTTGTTTGCTTTGAGTTGCCATGTTGCTGAAATGTCCTGTACAAATAAAGTTGCCTTTAATTTAGTTTATTTACTTTTATTTATTTAAAACAATTTATTTAGTTTATTTCAAATAAAGTTGCCTTTAATTTGTACTTTTCACGCAAAATGTCTGAAGTATGATTCTGCTGTTTGTAAACGGTGATTTAATAGAAGGAGGGCTTTTTACAGAAATATACGCTGTCTGTACTAAAGGTTGCCGTGGCGATGTGGAGGTGAATGTTGACTTTCCTCGAGGTTCTTAAACGATATAGAGGTTTAGCCAGCTGACAGCAGCAGCAACATCCATCTTCTTTGCGTGTTCATCTCGAGAATCATCCGGTATTCCTCCCGTCAGGTGTGTCGGACACCTCCACCTCCGTCTGATGTTTTCCTGAGACGTCGTGTCTGGTCACATCCAGAGTTGAAGAAAACAGACACTTTTGATGTATTTGACATTAATCGCCTCCCACCATGCCGCTTCGCCTTTTAAGGTTTCGAATCCCCCTGCAGGCCCACACTAATACCGTCTTGGAAGTCGTTAACCTGTCTGCTGAATGCTAGGCGTCCCTGTCCCAACCTGCCTGCTAAACTTGGTGTTTTTACTTTTTAAGTGGAATTAATTTTTCTTTCACTAACTTTCCCTTTATTGTTATAAGAAAATCTGTCTTTTATTGCTTCTCCCCCCCCCTTCTCTCCATGTTTTACAGGGACCTGTCCAACAACAGCATTAGCTGTCTTAACGGGGACGTCTTTAAGGGCCTGGACAGCCTGAGTCGGCTGTAAGTACTGTGTGTTATCCTGAATATAATGAGTATAATGGTGAAGGGCTGACATCACCTGCATGTTTTTTCTGTAGAAACCTTTCAGGAAACATGTTCTCCTCATTGGCTCAGGGAATGTTTGACAGGCTGGTGTCTCTGAAGGCGCTGTAAGTTTGCTAAGGACATAATTCTCGTCTGTTTTGCTCAGTTTATCCATCATGCGTCGATCCAATAAAAACCGTGTTACAGACATCATGCTTGTTGTTGTATTTCAGAGAGTTTCAGACACCCTACCTGCTCTGTGACTGTAACCTTCGGTGGCTGCTGCGTTGGATCAAAGACCGTAATGTTTCTGTGAAGAACACAAAGTGCTCGTACCCTCAGTCGCTCCAGGGTCAACTCATAACGTCTCTGAGGCCAGAGCTCCTTACATGCGGTAAGGACACAAACTGGAGCTGCTTAATCAGACTTTTCTGTTAAAGTGATCACACATTGGCCTGGTCATAAAGATGATATCCTGAAATGACAGCAAAATGAAAACTGAAATGCAAAACTCCGCATTATTATATTTACAAAATGTCTACACAGTGTAGCATAAATACAAATACAGAATTTTGTTCATATATTTTCCAGGTGTTTTTTTTTCTGCACAAAGTTTTTCCATCGCACTCTGACTTTTCTCAGTCTCATCAATTACATGAATTGTCTTTTCATTGGTATTTATTAATGGGTACATTTTGTATTCATGCTTTCCAAAGGACTTGAACTTCTTTTAAATTTACCATTGAGTCTGAAATGTAAGCATGATGATGGCAGACCAAACGGCATACAGTGTAGCCCAAATATCCATGAATGCCTTTTGTTTTTCTTGCCATCTTAAGCCCTTTTGTCTTTGCCATCAGGGGTCATGACAAAAATTAATATGAAAGCTTTATGTAGAGTTTTTAGGGCTGCGGTCTTAGATGTCTAACAGCCTTCAGAACAGTTTAAATGCACTTTTTAATAAACTTTGGTTATGACCCTTGTAATTTCTTCAGTTTAATTGGCACAGATTTTTTTGTCAAACTGGTGCTCTGTGTGTGTTTGTGGAAGCGGAGCTTGTGCAATGACACGTCAGATAAGACGCAGCCTGTCCAGGCCGGCGCTGCCTTTGTTTGCACCTGCTCATGTCTTATCAGTTTGGCTCTCGCCTCCTTCTGGGATTATAAAACACATGACACAGATTTACAAGGAACTCGTTTCCTGACATGAATTATAAGTAGCTTTGAAATGCACCCAAATTCAGCTTCATTTTCATTTAATTCTTTTCGTCTTTTGTTTGCCCAAACTAAGAAAATTTACTGTGGAAGTATTTTTATTTTTGGCGTTTTCCAGCCCTAGATGTGTTCACGTTTGTCCGACCGTTCCTCCCTCCTTTACATTTTCCACATATGCAGCAAGAATCTGCTGTAAATTTGTAGTGAACTTTTGCATTTATGCTTAAAAAAAAGAGCCTGGAATCGTCTGCTATGTTGATATGAAAAATGTGTGGAAAGCCTTTAAAAATCACACTGATTTACTAGCCGGCTCCTTGCTGCTTTCCAGATGCTCCGCTGGAGCTGCCCTCCTTCCAGCTAACTCCGTCCCAGCGTCAGGTGGTCTTCCAGGGGGACAGCCTGCCGTTCCAGTGTCAGGCTTCCCTCGTGGCTGAAGACATGCAGGTCCTCTGGTACCAGAACGGCCGCATGGTCAAGCCAGATGCCACTCAGGGCATTTTCATAGAGAAGCGCGTCGTGCAGAACTGCTCCCTCATCGCCAGGTAAGACTCGCGTCCACATCTGCCAAGCATTTGTACGTCAAATGAACATCTGGGGTGTGATATGGTAGCGCAGGGGTTAAGCACAACCCACATATGGAGGCCCTAGTCCCCGACGCAGCCGTCGCCGGCTCGATTCCCCGCCTGGTGACCCTTGCCGCATGTCCTCCCCCTCTCTCAATACCCACCGTCCTGTCAATTAACTATCAAATAAAGGCCACTAGAGCCAATAAAACCTTTTTTAAAAAATGAACATCTAATTTCCGTTTCCATTTTTCCAATCAGTGCCTTAACCATCTCGAACATCCAGCCCGGTTTCACGGGGAATTGGGAGTGTCGGGTCCGGACCAGCCGGGGCAACACAACCAGGACGGTGCACATTGTGGTGCTGCAAAGTTCTGCCAAGTACTGCGCTCCTGAACGCATCTCCAACAACAAAGGAGAGTTCAGGTAGATATTGAAAGGTCACGCTGAATGTTGAACTACAAAGATGCCATTATCTGTCCAATACAGTTTTGTGGCTTTTACTGAATTATTTGGGCTGTTCTATTTTAGGGAGAAATGATTGTACAATTTACAGCTTCAGTTATGAATCAAGCCATCATCATGGGACCAAACTTATCAAAAATGATACACATTTTTAGGGAAAAAAATTAAGCAGGACAACCAGACAAAAATATGTATTTTGATAATATGATAAGTTGTGCTATCCATGTGTCCTTTAATTTGACTTTTTAGCAGCATGAAACTCCCTCTTGGAACTGGCTAATACTAAGATCAATGTGAAAGTCCAAGGAGCTCAATGAAGAAGTAAGATGGAAAATTGTAGATTTGCACAGATTGGAGAAAATCTTTGAACTAAACCACTTTAGATTGAAGTAGAAGTTGGCAAAGGGCTTGGAGACAAAACAGCCAACCCCTGATGAAAAGACATTGGTTAGGATGTTTGGTAGCAACCCAGCAACCACACAGCTCTTCTGTAAACTATAGTGCCTCTGTCCCCAACAAAGTCAGTTTTAAATTAAAAAGTGTCTAGTTTAAAAAGCAGCATCTTCAATCTTGACTCAAACATTTAGTTTCCCCACATGGATCTGGTAAAGCCCTTCTGGAGCTCAGTGTTATGGTCAGATGAGACAAAGATTAACCTGAGTGTCCATAACAACAGGAAGAATGTGTGGAGGAGTAAAGGTGAGACTTTCAGAGTTGTAATAAACATAAAAAGTATAAAAGTGGCTTCTATCACTTTCTAGTTCTTGATGAGTTTGGAGCAGAGAAAAACGAGTGGAATTTTAAGGACGCTTTTCATATATTTTTATTAACGTTTTATCTCTGATTTTCCTAATTATTGTCCAACCCATTGACTCATGGTTACAGAAAGCACAAAGATGAATTTCACTTCCTTTGTGTTCTAGATCAGGTTTTTGAATTTGAATCTGTATTCAAAGTAATCAGGACCACAGACTGTGTTTCAAAGAATATTAAATAAATGTAAGCGGTCCCAAATCTGTAGATCTGTAAACATGGTGGTCTAATTTAATCAAAATATCCAAAGTTAAATAAATAAAAAATATGAAATGCTTTAAATATGATTACAGGTGTCTGTTGTAGTCATTCATCTTGGATAGGATCTGTTCAGGTGATTCATTGAAAGACCAGAACAAAAAGAATTTATTGTTCTTGAACCTCAATTAAACTGATTAATTGAGGTTCAAATTTAATAGTCAAGTTCAAAATACAGTTGAATGCATTTATATCAAAGCATAGACATGTTGCTCTATCAGTGCATCTTTGTTGCCTTGCCAGCAGTGCCACCTGCTGGCTGAATGTAAAAATGATACACACATTAAAATGTCATTTAAATGAGGGTTAGAAAGAGGAAATTGAAAACGTTCCACCGATAAGTTTGACTGGAGTCTAATTTATCCAGGTGGCCCCGGACTCTGGCAGGAATCAAAGCCTACCTTCCCTGCAACTCGCCGACGTCCAGCGCTCGTTCTTATTCAGGCGTCCAGAGTGAAGAACGGCAGGCGTGGCGTCACTGCAGCCCCGAGGGGCAGTGGACTGAGGGCGACTACTCCCTGTGTCAGTTTCAAAAAGAGGTCACCAGGGGTCTCTACGTCATCAACCAGGTTTGTATCCTACTGCTATTTTTCTTTCCTTTTTCTTTATCTTTTTTTGTCTACACATTGAATCAATGTTCTTCCTGTGTTTCTGACAGATGCCTCTAAACGAGACCAATGTTGTAATCAAAGCTCAAAGCCTGTTGGTTTACACGATCGATGCTGCCAACCTGTCAGACAAGATGGACATCATCTTCATGGCTGAAATGATTGAGAAGTTTGGCAAGTTTGCGGAGAAGTTTAAGGACGTAAGTGGAAGATGACATGATTTGATCAAAGCAGCTGTTGACTTTAAGTCAGCTGGAGGTCAAAAACACTGAAAAGCTTCTTTTTAAGTTGGTCAGGCTTTCTAACGTCAAACCCATTTTGGCTCGTAGTTTTGAAATGCCGTCTCTCGTGAACCTTTTCATCTCAGGAACTTTTGGACATTTGAAATTGTAGCACATAATTGTGAAGTGGAAGTAAACAACAGTTTAGACTTAATCTTATTGGCCAATTTAAAAATACTTTATCTCAAATGGGAAATAAATGTTATTACTCCCGTCATCCAAATATCTTCAAACCGTTGTTGTGGATGATGATGCTGTGGGAAGGAAAATAGACTCTATTTACCTGTTGACTTCTGAAGGGAGTTGATTGTACTGGAGTGTTTTGATGTAGAACTATTTGAACGGATTGACTGTGTTCTTGTTGAGATTTATAGTTTCTCCTCTTCACTTCCCCAGCTGGGTGAGGTGATGGTCAACATGGCCAGCAACCTGATGCTGGCCGACGAGAGAGTGCTGTGGATGGCCCAGCGTGAAGCCATGGCATGCAGCCGCATCATCACATGCCTGCAGAAAATATCCGCGTACCGCCTGGCCACGGCGCAGGCGTTCTCCCTGGTCGGCCTCACTAACGAGCACTAAAACGTTGGCCGGGTGTTTTGTTGACGGAGACGAGCATTTAGTTTTCCCTGTCGTCCTCTCAGACGTCCCCCAACATCGCGCTGGAGGCCCACACGGTCAGGGCCAACGACTGGAACGGCATGACCTGCATGCTGTTCCAGAGACCCAGCCCGGATCGGCTGCCGGGCCACGATCGCCAGCTCACGTTCAAATGCAACACCACCGGCTCCTTCGCCTCTGTCCTCTACAAGGTCGGCTTCCAGCAGAGATGTCTGCAGTGTTTGTGTGTCCGGTCGGTCGTCCCAGACGGCCGGGACGGGACGCGTTCTTTAACTGTGTTTGTGTGCAAACAGAGCACCGTAGTGGAGGCTTCGCTGCAGCTGCCGCAGTCTCTCTTGGGTCAGACGGCCACTCCGGGGCAGACGGACGACAACGTGTACAAGCTCTACCTGCTCGGCTTCCGTAACGGCAAGTTCTTCCCTTCCACCGGGAACAGCTCCCTCCTGGCTGACGGAGGGAGGAAGAGGAGTGTGGCCACGCCTGTCGTCATGGCAAAGATGGGCAAGTCCTGCATATACAGTCTTGGGGAAGTTTATAATCACGCATCATCTAAAACAGACAATTTTGACCGCCGTAAATCTCTCCGCCATCAGACGGCGTCGCTCTGCGATCCCTGAAGACGCCCATCAACATCACCCTGCGGCGCTTTGCTCGCGGCTCGGACGCCGTCTCCGCCCGCTGGAATTTCAGCCTGGCTGGGGATCAGGGAGGGTGGAGGAGTGAGGGCTGCCGCATCCTGGAGAACCACGACAACTTCACCACCATGTCCTGTAACTCTCTGGGCAACTACGGTCTGCTCATGGTAGGAGGAGCTGCCCCCATGTCGATTTAAATGTTTTAAAGGAGCAGAGTCACTCAGATTTTATACAATTGTCTCGCCCTCTAGTGGCCATTGGTAGTTAATCTAGAATAGCCTCTAGGGTTCTTACACAGTGTGAATGAAAGCTGAAGCTTCTCCATGTTCCTCTGTTTTAGGACTTGAACACCGTTGAACAGTTCTCTCCAAGCATCCAGCCGTTACATCCAGTCATTTACGCTACAAGTGTCATCCTCCTCCTCTGCCTGTTCACAATCATCATCAGTTACATCTACCATTACAGGTAAACGCCAAAATAAGTTTGTAATGGTTAGTTTAGTTGTGCAAAAATACTTAGAGGTTGTGGTGTAATGTGAAAAAATGTGCAAATATTCATATCATCTAAAATTGGAAGCTTTTGGGGGGTTTTTTGTTTGTTTTTTTGCAGGTCTGTTCGTGTGAGTCGCAAGTTTTGGCACATGCTGGTCAACCTCTGCTTCCACATGGCTCTCACCTGTGGGGTTTTTGTAGGCGGCATCAATCAGACACGATACACCAGCGTCTGCCAAGCAGTAAGTGGGAATCGTCCTTCCCTCTGCACTTCAGACTCCAACTCTCAGGTGTTCCTCTTTCAAGCTTCGTGCCCGACAGTCATAAAAGAACCGAGGATTTGGATGTTTTCTGGGAGGGAAAAAACTGCCATTGGCTAAGATGAGTGATCTTATGAAACATGGGGGATTCAGTAAGAGATGCGTTTTCTTGGCTTGAGGTGAGCCTACATCTCTTTTCAAAACGTGTTATTTCACTTCTACAAAATCATATATGTTTTCCTGAAAATGAAACGGAGCAGACTGTTGAGAAAATTCATACAGCTGATATACTCTGCATTCACTGGGCTCCTCCATTTTTGTGGATTATTTGTCAGAGTATTCATTAGCAGTTCTTTGTTGCTATTAGCCCATCAGCTTTAGGCGTCTGAACCTTTTCTGTTTGGTCAGGGTTTGAATCAGAGATCCAATGAAGATATGGGCAAGTTTTAGCCATTAGTCATTTTCTTGTCACTTTTTATTGACGTAATGTGAATCTATACAAATCTGCCCGACTTGAACAGTTTTTTTTGTCTTTCCCAGTTTGAATTTCTTATAAACGTGCTGAATAAATAAACTCAACTTAAATGTTGGATTTCACTCATTTTTTTATTGTGAGCTTATTGTGTTGTCTCAATTTAGGGATCAAGCGCTGATTGTTGGAATTTACTGTGATGTCATCAATTCACTGAACTGCTTTGCCCATGCGTGACATTGCAGTCTGATGTCTTCCAGGTGGGTATTCTGCTGCACTACTCCACTCTGGCCACCGCCCTGTGGGTGGGTGTGACGGCACGCAACATTTACAAGCAACTCACACGCAAAGCCAAGCGCTACGAGGAGCTGGACGAGCCGCCGCCGCCCCCCAGACCGATGCTCAGGTTTGTTTCCAACGCCTGTGAACGATGAAAGCAGAGTTCCTGGGTGGGACGGGAAAGTCTGGAGTGTCACTATTTTTGTGTTCTGGAAAGATATTTTGTTTTTCAGACTCTCTTCCCCTTTCCCATGTCGGTCTGTTTGTCCATATTTCAATCCATCCATTCATCCATATAAGTTTATTTCAGGTTCTTTGTTGAAATCTGAAACCTCTGTACAAGTTCAGTGGGAATATTTTCCTTTATATGTACATTTTGGAAGAATATTTGCCAAGAATTTTAGATTTGAGTTTTGTGGGTATGTGTTTAGTAATCCAACTGCATTTATACAAGTGCAACTTGTATAACTGTAACATAACTGACCTGTTATGAAAATCCAAACACTGAAATATGCATTTTTTTTTTTTTTTTTTGCTTCATTTCCAGGTTCTACCTAATCGGTGGAGGGATTCCAATCATCGTCTGTGGAATCACTGCGGCAGCGAACATAAAAAACTACGGCAGCCAAAAATATTCACCAAAGTTAGTAGAATCTCACACACTGCAATTAAAAATCCCCAGCTTGTGCTTATGGAAATGCTGCCATTAAATCTGGACATCAGCATTTAGTAAGGAAGC
This sequence comes from Micropoecilia bifurca, assembly GCA_903067075.1. NCBI lineage: Eukaryota > Metazoa > Chordata > Actinopteri > Cyprinodontiformes > Poeciliidae > Micropoecilia > Micropoecilia bifurca. The sequence goes on from CAEGAF010065211.1 coordinate 56,765, forward strand.
TCTTCAAACCACAACTCCTCCAGAGATCCATTATTAGGACAACCACGACTGCATTGTTTTTGAGAATATTGCAGATTTTTATATGAGGGAGGGGGAACATTATTCCCCAAAGTTCTGATTATGGCGTCCCGTTAATGATATGTGCATCCAGGCAACACGCCGCTGCTCCCCGTTGTGGCAGCTGTTCCGATCAGGCACCATGGCTGACTAATTGAGAAATCTGTCCTGGAGTCTTTAGAGTTTAATTAATTTCTTGCGTGCAAAAGATTTTCAGCTCTTGTCATTAAACTTGACAGAATAATACCTGCAAAGAGTTGGAGGCAAAACTTGCACAGGAAAAAAAAACAAAAAACTAACCACTTAATTTATTTGTCGGATCTGAAGTTTCTTTGGCAACTTGTTCATTTGATTTGCACTCTGTATTTAGATAATGATAAAAGAAATAGACAGGTGTCTAAGTCCTGCCGGTCTCCTTCCCTCGCAGCTGCTGGATGGCCTGGGAGCCGAGCATCGGGGCTTTTTACGGACCAGCCGGGTTCATCGTCTTCGTGGACTGCATGTACTTCCTCAGCATCCTGCTCCAGGTGCGCCGACACCCCGAGCGGCGCTACGAGCTGAAGGAGTCCAGCGAAGAGCAGCAGCATCTGGCTCCAGCCGGCAGCGAGGCCACGGTCGAGGGTCCCGGCAGCATCTCCCACCCCGTCGCCCCGCAGCTCCAGCCCAACGAGGCGTCGTCGTCGGTGGCGTCGGCCCCCCACGCCTTGCCCCTCACGGCCCTGGAGAACGAGCACAGCTTCACGGCCCAGCTGATTGGCGCAGCGGGGGCTTTGGGTCTGTATTCGGGCCTGTGGGTGTTCGGCGCCATGGCGGTGTCACAGGACCACCCTTTCGACATGGCGTTCACCTGCCTCTTTGGCTTGACCGCGCTGGCGCTGGGGGCGTTCATGGTGGCGCATCACTGCGTCAACAGACAGGACATGAGGCGGTTCTGGTTGCAGGTGTGTTGCTCCGGGAGGCGGGCGTACTCCGCGCAGGAGGAGGTCCTGCTGCCTCAGACAGGCATCGCCGCGACGGCCGAGAAGGCCGACGGCGAGTCGGCGAAATGTGGCCAGAGCAGCGCGGACTCTTCGCACACCAACAGGAGCGCCCCGAGCGTTCGCAACTCCGGCCACGGCAGCAAGCTGACCAACCTGCACGCAGAGGCGGCTCAATGCAAGGCGGCCTCGGCCCCGGCGACGGCCAACGGCACGGCTGTTCTGGACAACAGCCTGACCGAGCATTCGTTGGACAACGAAGTTAAAATGCACGTCGCGCCAGTGGAGGTTCAGTTCCGCCCTTTGAGCAACATTAGCAATCCGGCAGCTAACGGAAGCGCGAGCAGACATCAGAAGAACAGAGCGCGAGCGCACAGGGCGAGCCGGCTGACGGTGCTGCGAGAGTACGCCTACGACGTGCCCACCAGCGTGGAGGGCAGCGTGCAGAGCGCCCCCAGCAGGCGGCACCACTACTACGACATGGCGGCACGCAACAGTCGCCGCGCGGCGTACATGGCCTACAGGGAGCGTCATCAGAGCCAGCTGCAGCAGGACAGCAGCGACAGCGCCAGCCTGCCGCGCCGCTCCCGCCTCTCGGAGAAGGGAAGCGACGCTTTGCTGGAGAACGGGACGGCCGTGAGCGCGGAGGCGGAGCAGGCGCCGCCCGCCGGGTCACCTGCCGCCAGTAAAGACGCCACGCCGCCACCGGGCGGCTCGGAACCAGAAAACCAAAGCAGCAAGTGGTACGGACTCAATCTGGTCACTCAGAACGGCGCCACGCTGAAAAAAAATGGACAGGCGGTGCCTTTAGTGAACGGTGACGGCGCCTGCATTAAAACAGGTCTGTGGAAACATGAAACTACTGTGTAGCAACAGTTTCCCTCCTGAGGACTGCAGAAATAAAACCATCATGCCTTGAAACTGTGAAATATCTCTTTATGTTGACTTTACGTGACTTTTTTTTTCCAGAGAAAATATTGGAAATTAGCAGGAAAGTTGTCACCAAGCAGTCCTTGTAGATATGCTTTTGTAAATGTTTTATTTTTTTATAACTTTTAATCCAACACTGTTAATTTGAGAGTTCTGTAAGTGAGACTGTCTGCCTTTCCCCTCATGCTTTTTGCTTCCACGATTAGTAATAAAACTGTTTCATTTACCTATTTAAAGGTTTTATTTTTATTCCTACAACATCACAAACATTCATCTTTTGTCCCTCTGGGACTCTGAGCTCCTCTGCTTTCCTCCCATCAGGACATGACAAGCTGGTAATTGGGTTCCTTCGCTGACCTTCAGGTGGCCTCGGGTTCCCGTCTCCGCATCGATGCAGCACTTTAATTGCGACCAGCAGCGACGTTGGCCGTCCGTAGGTGTTTTCCTCCTGCCTGCTGACGGAGCCGATGAGAAGCTGCGCGTCCTGGACTCCAGCCGACTTCATTTCCTCCCAGGATGTGATTGACAGCTGACTCTCTGGGGCGGGAAAAGGCTGCAGGGAAAAGACGAGATAATGAGAGACGAGCCGTCTTCCTTCTCCTGCAGCTCATTCCAAGTGTCCTCAGCAGCAGCAGCAGCAGGGCTGCTGAACCCGGGTCCCATTCGCTCCAATGAGACACAGCAGAGCATTTGACAGGAATCAGCGGCACTTTTTGCCGTGTCCCTGATTTACTGTTCCAACAACAGCTAATTTAAATCTCACGCTGGCTACAGCCAGTTCTGGTCAGATGGTTGAATGCATAAATTTAAGGGATGAATGCCATCGGTTTTATGATTTACAAGATTTATTTTAACGGTTTTGTTTTCCAGGGTGGAGTGATTAACAACCTGTGGCATCATTTCAGCTGAACTGGTTGTTTTTTCTGACAGGAAACCATTGAGCTGACTTGATTTTCAACCAAACCATCTCTCTCACATAACCTGGGTAATGACCACCAAGGCTTTTGCTGATCGAAACTGGAAAATGCTTAAACTGACTTGTCAATCATTGGAGTTTGTAAAACTCAGCTAAACTGGTTGTTTTCCTTATTGTAAAGAAAACCTTTTTTTTTCTTTTAAGTAAATTCCAAATGTTCCTTTTAAATTTTTGGTGAAACTAAAAACAAAAAATCAAACTTTTTTTTGGTCTTTTGATTGGCCACCAAATATTTAATGAGACTACAAATGTAATGAATACAAATGTAAATGGCTGCACAGTGGCGCAGTTGGTAGAGCTGTTGCCTTGCAACAAGAAGGTTCTGGGTTCGATTCCCGGCCCCAGCCTTTCTGCATGGAGTTTGCATGTTCTCCCTGTGCATGCGTGGGTTTTCTCCGGGTTCTCCGGTTTCCTCCCACAG
>CAEGAF010065218.1:0-21110 GCA_903067075.1 Micropoecilia bifurca
CAAGTTGCCTCTAGATGCAGCAACACAGGCACACTAAAACACTAGTCAAATCATTTACGATTACTTATGTTCAACTGAAATCTTCATTAGTTAAAATCAATCAAGTAAAGAGGGTCCTTTGTGAATTTTTTTCTAGACTGTAGATTACATTGCAGTATTGAAAACTTTCTTAGTTAGATGACTCTGGAGTCTTTCCACTGGTTGTGCTTTTTAGCTAACTTACATCCATCCATCCATCTATTATCAATACAGCTTATTCCTCATTAGGGTCATGGTTAATGATGGAGGCAATCCCAGCTGACTTCGGGCAAAGGCAGGGCACAGCCTGGACAGGCCGCCAGTCTATCACAGAACATTTTTACTAGCTTCCTAAAATAAAATTTTCACAAAAGATCACATTTTATGCAATTTTGATAGCCTAGTGTATATTATAGTAAACATCTTCACTTACCAACATGGGAAGAGTCCTGAATCTTGGGAATAGCATCAGCAGCTGTGTAGAATTGTCGACTCCTTGAATCATCTGCGATCTTGAAAAACTTCTAAAATTGCCTAAGTCAATTTGTCTGGTGACTTAAGCAAAATAAAACTGCCTAAGTCACACTCTTGACATAGGCAATTATACAAAAGGGGTAGAATGGCATGATCTGTTTAATTGAGGATGTAGGCAATTTTACCAGAGGTGGCCAACATCATGAAGAGATGATTTAGGCAAAAAAGTCATTTTTGAAAAAAAATGACTTAGGCAATTATTTTAAGAAGGTGACGATATAATGACCCCAAACATGACACTAAGTTAAAATGCCGCTTCTGAGTGGACACACCTCAGTCTCCTGACCTCAGTTTCACTGAGCCATTTTGGGGAGATTCAATACCTGCTGTCTATACAAGACAGTCCAAGAGTTTACAGAAAATTGAGACTTTTTGCCAAAAGGAAGGCTAAGATTTTTCTTCTGGGAAAATGAATGTAAATAATGAAAAAAACATGAGCAAATAAAAAGCTTTTTGTATTATTATTATTCATATTCTCAATAAAATAAAAATCTATCCTCTGCCAGAGTATGTAAATTTCTGAGCTAAACTATATAATAAAAAACAACAGTTACTTCAAGATATCAGTTTAAATGAAGATTCATGTATAGTGACTTTGAATGACTTTGATTTAGCAATTTTTTTTCTTCCCTAACAGATCTGTCTATATGCTCATGATGAAACTGCAAAGCAAACAGCCTAGATTTGAGCCTAGCATTTTAAAGTCACATTAAACAAACAGCAGGAATTGTGTGTCATTTGAATAGCGGTCTTTACTAACTTAATCTTCATTTGTGTCCAGTCACGGGTGCAAACATCACATACGGCAGCCCTGAATACAACCCCAGCTGTGTAACATTAAGTCTGAACTCACTGCAGCGCTTAGCCAGGTGTATGAAACTATCCCCCTGACTGTGATCAATTGATCCTTTTGTCTTGAGTTCCCCCTTTAGTTATTTTTCTTTTAATAATGTCACTTGTTGAGCTGAACTGCAGTAAAAAAAAAAAAAGGTCAAAAAAAGGTCACTCTTAAAAGGAGCCAGGAACGGTGCATTATTTTAGTGTTTCTAGAGATGCAGATTTGAGTGAGAAATTTTTTTGTCTCCACATTTTACTCTTAAGGAGCCGTCACTGTCTTTTGCATTATGAAACACACAAGCATCTCATGAAACCTTTTCATAGGAGAACAGAAAAAGACAGATAACACTAACTACAAATATCTGACTTCAAAGCAGCTTTCTGAAGATTAGAATAACATGGTAAAACTTATGTTCTTTTAATAATACATTTGTTTTCCGTTTTTCTGTTCTCCTTTTGAGCCTTTCTGTCCTGTAGGTTCACTCTTCTCCCACTGCTTTCTTCTAGCAAAACAGAATGGATGATTACTCCTGGGCGGTCCAACTCCCACAGAGTAGCTCAATTATTGACTTTGCTAAGTCAAGCTTTAACGTACAAATCCTGCTCACACTCTTGTCCTTGTGGTGGCCGAGGGCCCACTGAAGGCATGCTTTCAAGCCTGCGGTCCAGCAGACATTAATTCCTCTCAATCTTCACACTCAATTTAGTCTTGAATGTTGCTGCCAATATGGCTGAGCCTCGGAATTAGAAGTAGTAAATTATACAAATAACCCCTAATAGCATGACATGCCCAAATGAAGTGAACCCAACAACATACGAATGATTTGCTGGTAAAATAGAAGGGCAAGTGCAATTATGTTGGTACAAATATACTGGCACTGTGGAATAATGACAGTTGCATCTGCTACCCAAGTACTCTGTGTCTATTGGACTGATCTTAAGCACTGCATTTTGATAAAGAAGCACCCAGTGAAGCTCCAAGCACAAAATGTTGGTGGGGAACAAAAATCGATAAACACATAAAGGTGTTATTATAGCTGGACAAAAGAGGCAAAAAAAAGAAAAAGCTAAGATGCAGGTCACACCAAAAGTTGCTTTAGTCCTTAAAAATAAGTATTTGCAAACTGGGTGAATTACAAGGATTTATATGAGATTTTATACATAAAATGTGAATAATTCTGTTGCCCTGATGTGGGTTTTATTATTTATTTACTTGCCAAGCATCCATAAACCCAACTCATTACAAATGAAAAGGATCATGCTGAGAACTGATATTTGCTGCCAGCTTCTGAGCATGTCATTCACCAAAAGCAGAAACAAACCTCAGCACAGTCAAAACGTAGCAGTGATGATAGTAAACTCCCTCCAGAAAAACAACTCAAAAGCCTGGAGGTGAATGCTGTGCAGTGCTTTATGAAATGCAACAAGAAGGCAGCTGCAAGTTTTTGCAATAAAGTTAGAACTAACGCCAGCGGCGCCAAGCGCCATGCGGCCGCTCCCCCCTGCTGGGCACCTGGAACCACAAGGAGGGGAAACTTTTAGTGAAATGAAGAGGATAAATCTAAGCTCAGCAATCATGATTTGCAGCAGAGGCAGGTTGAGTCATAAAAGCTTCACAAAAGCTAATTATGCATATCATCTTAAAATTCACAAAACCTGAAGCTGTAAGTAGGCAGTTTCGCTTTAAGAAATACAGCAATAAGCAGGTGACAAGCACATATGCCCGTACATAAAGTCTACAATGGGAGCTGTTAAACTGTTTTATAGTAAACAGTTTTAGCTGTGAGTTATCAGAGTGTGCAGAAAAGCTTCCTATGAGTGTATTTTGTGGTAAATATTGGTTTGGGCCCCACCCACAATAAATGATTGTGTTCTCAGTTATATTTAGCAGAAAACCAATATAAAAATAAACAGAAATGCAAGTAAGTAAAGAGTGAAAATGTTTTAGAAAGTTTGGTAACACTTTATTTGAAGGGGGGTGAATAAGACTGATGACACTTTCATAAACATGACATAAACACCTGAATAAGCCTTCATGAATATTTATGACTGTTGTCATAAAGCGTCATTCAGTAAATTATGACACTTTTAATACAAAGTTGACACAATTCAAAATGTCTTTGTTATGACAACTTGACATTAACCAATAAATCATTACTGTTTACCTTTATTAACATAAAGTTATCTAATTTTACTTTCAGAACAAATTTATATCAGTAAAAAAAATATTTTAAAAATATTTTTTCCCGTTTTAATTATTTACATTTAATCAAAAACAGCATGACAAAAATATTTATAATCATCTGTTCTAGCTTCTTTCATGTTTCTTCTGGTGATTTGACATTTTATCTTTGGTAAGAAAATCCAAGTTTTTCAGGTTGGAAGGCCTCCATGTCATTACGCTAATCTTTATCTTCCTCCAAATATTCTCTAGTGTAACTAAGACATCACAATTAACACCATTATACTCTAAAACCTTAATAGTACATTCAGAAATATGTTGAGTTTAAAATATTTTGGAGTTACACATAAACATGAACCCAGAATAAACATGACCAGCACAGTGTTGGACACAGATTACATAAAGACATTTTAACTTCCTTTATTCTGAGCTGAACTTCATAAAATCATGATAAAAAAGTAGAACATAGTTCTAATAATACTGACATTTAATTCAGATTCTTAATGGTAGACCAGTTCCATGACAAAAATATATATTTTATGAAAAACTATAACTTTCTCTGGAACATGCAGGTCCAATCCATTAAAACCACCAGCAATATCAAAAGGAAAACACTAATACAATTTATCTGCAAAGCCAAAGGCACATACAGAATTATGAGCCTACATCTGAAGGTTAAATAGGCTGACCTGGTCTTCCTTTAGTGTCTTGTTGTTTGAGCTCTTGCTACTTTTTAAAAGATTGTACAGGGGGAAAAAAAGGAAAAGAAACAATAGGGTCTCAGTAGACCTAAGGGAAACATGAATCAAATTTGATATCTAATTGTTTCCGCTATGTCCAATAAAAAATAACAATAACAACAAAAGAAAAAAAGAAATATATTTGGAGCCAGATAAACTTTGCTCTCATATAAATAAATTCATCATGTTTTTATGTGTCTGCTGGCAGTTTTTGCTCGCAAGTTTCAACACCACATCTTTTCTCTGTTGCTGCGCATTTGCACCTGTCGGCCACCGTACCAAACATACCAAAAAGTAGCTTCCAAAAAATGCAGCCAGGAATGATGTAGGTTTGAATTTGATTGTAAGCTTACACAGACACAGGGCTGAGTCTCCCATTCATCATTTAGCTCTTATATCCATAGCCGATGTTAAACCTGACTGTGTTTTTGTCTCTAAATAAGACTTTCTGGGATGAGCATTAATTAACAATGCACCGCCACCTTCCAGATACATTTCAATCGATCTTCCATACCCGTTTAATCTTTGCATGGCTGCAGGAACCCAGGTCACCAACAAGAGACAAAACCATGTATGCACACAAAGAGGATTTATGGTAGGCAGCTGACGCCATGTAAACATTCTGAGTGGTGGAAGGGGATTCAGTAGTGAGGAAAATGAAACACACAAAGACAGGATTTGGTTATGAATGTTAATAACTCCACCAACATGCAGGCCAAAATTAAGTATTCAAATATTTGATTTTATTCTTTTTAACCAACCTCATAAAAAAGGACATTTCAGAAAATCAAACTGAAGCCTCAAGTGTTCTAGTATAATTTATAAAGTTGTTACAATGAGTTACACATATAAATAAAGTAACGTAAAACGTATTCTATCTGATAGGATTCTGGCTGAAGCTGAACATTTGTGCTCTAATCTCATTCATTTAGAAGGAAATAACTTTCTATGTCTCATAAATCACTTTTCACACCTCTACTGTTTTTCTTTTAGTTGCATTACTTTGAAAATTCCCCTAAAAGAAAGCTTTAAAAACCCTGAAGTTTTCACTTTAGATCAGTGTGTTTCCATCTGTCATGTGCGCAGCTGACTTGTTAACTCACAAGACAAGATTTAGTGTGTTGGACTGAAAAATACTTCAGAAATGCTTGAAAAGGCTCAACTTTTGTTGTAGAGATTCAAAACAATTAGGCTGCAAGTTCAAAAGAAATGTTCGGAGCACAGACTGAGCGTCCAAAACCCGCATTAATAGCATTCAGACATCTAGTCAAAAGGCAAGAACTGAACAAAAAGAGGATATCAAATGTTAAAATTTCTGTAAATGTCTAACTTTATTTTGAGGGAGAGTTGGAGTGGAGGACTGGCTGGTGCCTATGTCCAGCAGTTATTGGGCGTTAGGTGGGATACACCCTGAATAGGTCTAATTAACTCACATTTTTACAAAATTATCCTAAATGAACTGTCATGCATCATCAGAACCTGCTGCATCTGTTACTCAGCGGTGATTTTGTAATCAAACGGTGCAGCAAGCAGAAGTAACAGACTACATTTCTAGCAGAAAATTAAACAGAGCAGGTATTTACCAAACAACCAAAGACTAAACAGGTTCCAGATGGTGCACAATATCGCCAATAAAATTGATTCATGGAGTGGACGTCTGCAAACCTCTCTGGCTATTTTGTGAAAATTATCAAGAAATGGAGAGATTGCAATCTAATATGTGCATGAGTGGAGCAACATTCATTCTGTAATAGCTTGTTCAGAATAGTTTTGGATCATTTTATACTGGAAATAATGTGCAAATATGAAGCTAGGCTGTGTGTTAAACATTTAAATAGCCATGATGGGCATAAATTTGCCACATTATGAAAAATAAAAGGAGAAATAAATTGATTTTGAGCCAAAAGTCAACATTTCTCTCTCATTAAGAGCCCAATTGCGGTCACTCTATGTTAATTAGTGAATTTTTGTTGTAACCGTGTGCTTGTTCCTTATGAATGTTGAGAATATCATCTCACAGAAACAGCAAATTAGCTATAATAACTGATTAAAGTGAGAACTCATAAAGTCTATTTATGGAGAAGTTGCTATGCAGTTGAATCTGTTTTGGCTTAAACACCAGAAAGTGCATCAATACTGCCCCCAAATGGAAGGGCTGAAAACATTTCAAGAGTTATGTTTACATATATATATTTTCAAATCAATAGTTCTAGTAATAACCTGAAGTACAAATTTGAAACAAAATGTGTAAAAAATAGTTGTTTAAGAATTACATGTATCAGCCTTTTTTTAATTCAGCTTACAAACAAAAAGAAAGACAAATACATTTTGAAACATAAACTTTATCAAATTTTATACATTAACAGCAGGCGATATAAACATGAGAGAAACAGTACAAATTGCCTTAATGTGCAAGTTACCAGAGAAGGCGGAAGCATTGCTTTGCAGAAAATGATAACACAACAAAGCCAATTTACTTTGACCAAACATGCTGTGCCAAATGCTGCGAGTGCCTTTTAAGTTGCTCTTTTAAGAACTCTGTTAATGTCAGGACTCATCTGTCTCATCTGTTGCCTCATACAGTCATTTCCAATCCAACGATGGAAGTTAAAGAACATCAACACTCATAGAAGCCACTTTCTGACATCTGCTGGTTCCCAAACAGTAGCAGACAAGCCAAATAGGTCAAAGACGTCAGGGTAAAGTTTCCCCTGGAGTAGTTCATCTGGTACTCCTTCTCAGGCTTTCCAGGGTCTGCAGGAAGGAGCGCTGGGCCTGGTCCTCCTCCAGGGTGGAGCAGTCCTCCTCTTCCTCCTCGATGATGCTGCACTCAACGCAGCGGAGGCGGGGCTCGCGCCGTCCAGCCCTGCAAACGCAAGCTGTGGCCAGAGACTGAGGGAACTCCTCCATCGCTAAAGGCAGTAGATGGGCAGGAACAGTGTCCATGCTGGTCGCCATGGAGAAAAGAGGCCCAAATGCAAGGACGACGAGCTGCGTAGAGTAAAGCTTTAGAGGAGACGCGGCTGAGGATGAAAGATTTAAAAATTCAGATGTTTCTGATGGGCTGTCCTGAGTGTTCTGGCACAAATGATGCAAAAAATGACAAAAACGTTGTAACAGTGGGATTTAATCAATGAGAGACGTTGAAAAAAAAAATCCCTCAGGCTTCTGCTTGATAAGATGTTTTGAGAGATCTTGTTGAGCTCCTTTTCCAATTAGTTTTATTTTTTTCTTAAAAAACAGGGAAAAAATGTGAAGAAGTCTGAGTGAGCCGCTGTGTCTGAGCACCACTGAGCTCTTCTTTTATACATTTCAGCAACCCACTCACTTCTTCCTTTGGGCATCCCTCCACGCACAGAGCGTCTCTCCCCTCCTACATCCTCATTGATGACACATTTCCGCAGCTTCCATACCAGTGCACCGGAATAACCTCCCAGAAACTGTTGGCATGGGAACCGGATAGGGATGCTTAGGAGGGAGTAGGCAGAACAGGAAAAAAGCAAGATTGTGAAAATTATGAATAATTATACAATCCCTTAAGAAAGTTATGTGAGCTGATTGATGGGCTATAAATAGTGTTCAGTAAGTGTATAGCAACATCTTTGCTAAACAAAGTTCACAGAAACTGTTTGGTTGCAAGAAATGTCAAAAACATTGACTTTGTTCAAGAATCACAAACTAAAGATTGAATCCCACATTTTGATTTTAGTTTGACTTTGGTTTTTGAGTATAATAAAAGTTGAAAGACTTAACCAAACCCAACGTACACAGATGCAATATGCAATATGAAAACAGATGAAATATGTGTCCTAATGAAAAATGTGGCTTCTAAAATCTCAAAGTTGTATCCATCCTTTGATAAGGAGACAACAAGTGACACAGTAGCTAAATAGCTGTGTCACTTTAGCTACCCATAATCATCAAGAATTGAACGACTATTCTCCTGGAGTGGACCAATTGTGCAAGAACTTTGTTGTCCTTCTTTCCTTCCTTCCTTCGTTTGTTCATTCAGTCATTCGTTCTTTCCTTCTTTTCTTCCTTCCTTGTACAATAACTTTGCTGTCCTTCCTTCCTTATTTTTCTTCCTTTCTTTCTTTTCTTCCTTCCTTCCTTCCTTCCTACCTTCCTTCCTTCCTTTGTTTGTTCGTTCAGTCTTTCGTTCCTTCCTTCTTTTCCTCATTCCTTCCTTGTATAAGTACTTTGTTGTCCTTCCACCTTTATTTTTCTTCCTTCCTTCCTTCCTTCCTTTCTTCCTTCCTTCCGTCTTTCCTTCCTTCCTTCTTTCCTTCCCCTCTTCTTTCTATGTAGCTGGTTGGAGCTCCTTTTGCATTACTGTATCAATAGTGTGGTACCTTGGTTATTAGCCTGTGGCAATGCAGAATCTTGAGGGAACCCAGAATACTTTAAAACCAATCCTTATCTACCTCTTAAAAATACTTTATAGCAGAGGTCCTCAAATCCAGGCCTTGAGGGTCAGTGTCCTGCAACTTTTAAATATATCCCTGCTTCAACAAACCTGAGCCAAATGATGAGGTCATTAGCAGGAAGCTGGCGAACTCGACTGCATACTGACGAGGTAATTCAGCGATCTGATTCAGGTGTGATTCAGGGACTCATATAAAAGTTGCAAGAAACTGACCTTCAAGGCCTGGATTTGGGAATCCCTGCTCTAAAGAGAATTTACAATTACACCTATATATTACCTCTCTTGTTTGTTCCCCCTATTCTACTGTTTTCTTTTCTTCTACTTTGCTTTTCATAGATCAACTTTGAACAGCTTGCTGCATTAGTAATGACCATTTCTGTGTTACTTTCCATTTATAGAGCATAAAGAACTGTCAGCTGGAAAACTGTCAAGCTAGCTGTCTGAAAGCTTGACTTTTGGAAAGGTGTTTTTGGGTTGACATCCATTCCCCATCCAAACATGGGGCATGTGACCAAACTCCCCGACCAAACTCTTTTCTTCCACTATTTCCCTTACTTGTTTGAATATTCTGAAGCAAATTTAAAAAAGTCTCAACAATCTTTAGCAATGAGTCTTGAGCAGAGATTCTGAAGGCACTGTGGTTGAGTGCATTATGATGTTTTTCATTGGGGGAACTATACCTCTTTCTGACACCCACTACTCTACAAGTACCTCTTGATTCTTGGACAACTCTTAATCTTTCAAATCCTCTCAGAAATTTTACAATGGGATGCCAAGCTGTGGCTGGTTTATGATGAAAAAAATGTTTTTTTTCTCTTGCAGTTTGTCTCCAACAGAACTAGAACATCCAGAAGTTTAGAAATGCAGCAGCAGCCATTGTCATTCACATTTTGCAACAGAAATTTGTGTGCAGATCTCTTCGCGACTGTACAACACTTTGGTGATGAGAACATTTTTAGGCAATCAGTTTATATTAAAACCTGATGATATTGATGTACATGTGAGCTGATTGATGGGCTATAAATAATGTTCAGTAAGTGAATAGTAACAATGTTTTATTACCAACTGATTTTAGTACAGATCTTGGCTTTCTATGCATTTCTGTACATTTTCAGTACTTATTTCCGACTTCACTACAAATATGTGTGGACTAATTTGTTTTAGATATTTTCTTATATGCTGCTTGTTCCAAGTATCTTGTATGAATTTGATAATGGCCTCAACTCAAATATTTAAACTATGAAAAATTTGATTTATTCAGTACTTATTGTGCATCCCTGTACATATAGTAAATGTATATGCTAGTTAACTGAATCATTGTAATAAAGGTTTTTGATGTATTGATACACCTAAATCTAGCAGTATAATTCTGATAATTCACATGAATCAATTCAGTAATAACATGCCTGACTGTCTGCGATTTATCTAATTATTTTAATAATCATACTTCAAACATAGCTCAGACTTTATAATGTAAAACATAAACAAAACTAAAGTCAAACTAATGCATTAAAAAACAAGACAAATTGATCTGAAAAGAATATTTATTAATAGCAGGAAGAAAAAGTGCAATTTAAGTTTCAACATTAAGTCAATCATCCAGGGTAAAAAAAGACAAGTTTATGCTGAAATGAGAGAATTGAAATGGTAAATGTATACAGACCTAACTTGATCAAACATACTTGAAGAAACTACCAATGGTTTGGCTGAACAGCCATCATGACACACAATAACTCAAAACAAAGCAGGTCAAAATTTCTAAGTAGATGAACACAACAATATACGTGTTGTAGTCAGAAATGCAAACAGCAATTAATCAAAGTGTTTGGTTCAACTATTTCAGTATCTGTCATAAATACAAATTACTGAGACATTAATTACACAAAAACAAAAGCTAAAGCTTCGGAATGATTTAGTTGGTGCTTTAACAGAAAGTGTTTAAATCAATGTGGTGAACAATAGACATTAAAAGAAAAAGGAAAAACAAAACACACACCTATGAAGAGTGAATACTGGTGAATCGACATTTAAAGCAAGTCACACTTCAAGTGTTTTAGCAAACAGAAGCCATAAAATGCATGCAGGATGCCAAGAGACACCATGCCCCTGATAATACCAACTTCATAGCCTCCTTTCTCTTGTAGGATTAATTTCTCATCACGATTCTTAGACAGATGGTCTTGTTTTAGTTTCTACGTTTAATTAAAGCCGTTTACTGAATGCACAAATTAGTCCAATGGTTATTTTATACAACTGTTTGGGTTGAGCACATAGAGACTGGCTCACACCATCCATCACTTGCAGGAGGAAAACTGAGATGTTGCCCAGAAACTGTCACTTTCTCTTTGCCTGGTCCATGATGATGACGGCAGTTGGACATGACATTAATGCACCTGGTCCCCTCCATCTCTTGCTGCGGCTCCCACCGTCCATCTGATCCCCCTACCCTTGCTTCTGCTTCTTGAGGTAACGAGCGCGCTGGGACAGACCCATCCTCATCACGTAGCTGTTGAGCATCTTGGCTGGAAGCAGAGCTGTAGTCACCCAACCCTACAGAGGGAAATTACATGGTCATCTGGTGGCATTTACAAATAACAGATTAGCATTCATTATTAATCTCCAACCCACAGGAGCAACAAATGTGGCAAGCGTGTTTGTACAAGGGGAAAAAAGCTCAAGCAATTGTGCCATCTTATTGTATATGCCCTTTTCCAATTATGTCTGAACTACATGCCATTTGTTAAAGTCAGAGATCACAAAACTCATGTCCTTATTTGGGGACTATCTGGAGCTTTCCTTAATGCCACTTTAAAAAGCAAAAGAAACAATCCAAGTGTTTTTATAGCTAGAAGGTGGGACTTTCTGGGGCCAGTGGATGAATTTATGAGCCCATGCTTTATGAAGGAATGCAAATGACTAATTTAGCAACTAAGTTAGTGAAGTACAGGTGGAAAGTTTATGTATTCTTCCACTGGCATGGAGTTCAATGTCATTCTATTTGGGATGTTCCTGATGCATATTAATAATTTGCATGGAGACCTCCCAGGTTTCAAAGCCAAGATTTCTGCTCACAAGTATGATTTTCTGCAGGATCATATTCTCTACATGCTGTATTTATTTTTGTTCAGTCACTCAATGTTCAGTGACTTGCTGCTTTTCTGTTACTAGCGCTCTGTCCATTTTGTGTCTCGTTTTAATAAACTTAACATTTGCACTTTATTTTAAAATCCACTGCTAACCCTTTTGTTGTGAAAATGTAAGGAAAAACATTATTGGGCTTTTAAGCCCAAACTTCTACCCCAATGTTGGAGTAGCAGAATCAGAACCACAGACTTAACTAGGATAAAGAAACTGATACATACTGGTTCTCTTCTGTGGAAACACTGGAGATAATAGTGCAAAAAAGGACTCTTCATAAAATCACCATCATCAAACGTTTTTACAACGGAGTTCTTTCAGTCAGAAGATTTTTCAGAGCTGCTGTAAAACTGACTTCTACAGGAGATCCTTTATGCTCACAGCCATCAGCACCTACAACAATTCTGTGAAGAAACTTTCTAATATGAATTACAGCAACATTTAATTTGAGATTGAACTGTTTTTTTGATTGAATCAAATGAATAGTTCATTCATAAATGGGCTGAATGAATTAATTTAGTTGTGTTGGAGCACGATTATATCCAAAAGGTGCAAATAGTAGATTTCAAAAAGTGGACATGGGGACCTGGGCCTTGATGTTCAGCAACTCAACCACAGCACTTCATGCAGCAATCAAAAAGCTTCAGGTGTAATTCTGGAGGAGCCTCTGGCCAAATCTGAAAAATTAACTTAAATATCTTGTTTTTCCTGGGACAGCCATAGCTCACAAATCCCTAATGGGTTGATGCCAGTAATTTTAAAATTGCTATACGAGAAGCCAGATTTGTCCATCAATGAAAAGTCAGAACAATGATGAAAAGAAAAATCTGTTCGGAGAAATTAATGTACAAAACCCACAAAAATGAGTCAACTGTGATGCATGGTGGTGTTAGAATTATGGTAAATATCAATGCACTCCCATTGATATTGGATTATCAAAAAAGTGGATGGAATATTGAAGAAGGGCAACATCCACGTTCTTCAACTCCTCAAATAAATGTCTAGATCACAGACACACATGAAAACAGGTTTTGGAAAGAATTCACATTCACATTAAGCTGCTTCAATGGCCCAAACGTCTAGCCTTTTAATAATGTCTGGAACATAATTAAATGCCTGGGAGTTGGAATTTTAAAGTGCAACTTTAAAACCATTGTAAGCATTTGATCTGTCACTACTTCACTCCAAGAGAAGATTGGTTCAAATGCACAACAAAAAGCAACAAATTAATGACATCAACGTTCACGGCGAGTATGTACACATTCCACCTGCAATGCAAATCAATTTGAACTTTAAAGTGTTTTGCAGAAGAGATTCACAGTAAAACCAAATGATTTGGTTTAGAGTTTCATTCCTCTCCCTAAGTGATGAGCAGGTTTATGCGGTCTAATCAGCAGTTTTACTCAGACTAACTGAAAACATAATGAACTCATTCTTCCAGCATGGAGAGCTGAGGAGAAGGTATGCGATTACAGCTGCCTATCTGTTTGTTAGCCTGATTATGCAAACAAAAAGCACAACCACATATAATCACATTGAACTTGCTGGCGAGGCAGGCAAAAAAGAGTCCATTAAACTTCTCTTTGGATCCGTTTTCATTTAAGATGTGAAAAAAAGAGAAAAATTGAGTAGACTTTAAATTGCTTAAGTGCATTTTGAAATTCCAACAAAATGTAATATTATTTTTAATAACCGTAATTAGGTTTCATCATATTTTGTAGATGCAGTTCTTTTCTCTCTTTTACAAAATCTATGTGTCACTCAACCTAATGTGGCTATATAGTAAAAGGAGAAAAGCAGTTTACTTCATGTAGTTAAAAACTACAAACCCAGTAAATGAGAAGCTGATTGAGCCCAGTTAAAGATGACCAAGAAGCACCAAAGGCAATTTACATGTACTGGTTGGTCAAAAACTGCAGGAACAGCATGGAATTTCACACTCCACTCACTTATCCATTTAGTTTTATTATTTTAAGCGTATTACTATGTCATTCTAATTGTACAACCAAAGAAAAATAAGCAGCGGCACAGTTAACGGAACAGATGTTGTTTATCCCCAGAAAGGTGCAGATTGCAGTTTTACAGCAGTCTAAATTGGATACTGGTGAACTGTGGCTTAAAACTGTAAAACGTGCAGAGTGCCGAGACACAGCTGAACAGAGAGGGATTATCAGATAAACACAACAGCTCCGCTTGTCCTCTGCTTATGGACCGATGAAATACTGTGGCTGAGGGCAGACAAGATCTGGGCTGAATTGATGCTATCTGCACAAAACCCAGCGACTGTCCAGGATTAATAAAAGCCTTTTTATGACAAACATAATTCATTGACCACCTGTGTGCTGAAATAAATAGCATCACCTAAATGTATAATCGATAAACATGATCGTTGATATTTAGGTCATAGAGTCCACTGCAGCACGCTGACATTGACATATGCTTGTGACCTCTGATGAATGAAGGCACAGACTGGAAAATCAGGCCAGGACTGAAGTTTCCGCCTCATTTCTGATAAGGTGTCATTAGGATGCAGACAATGCTGAAAGGTAGTGAGGCATCCCACTCCATTATTTTGGAGGATGTTTACTTCCAAACAGATGCTAGGAGCAGCTGTTGGAACAACATTACCTTTGTGAATAGAGGTGAGATCGTAGGAGGCTCTTTTGTACAAAGTCAAACTGGAGCTTGATGAGCTTTTAACACAGTTGCCATGGCATACCTTCACCACGCTGCGTATGTATTATACTGTTCCAGTTCTATAGCGCTGAGAAAGAAAGCTTATTCCTTTTAAAAATGGGTAACGTATGTACTACAAGCATGCTTTCATAACTTCCATAGTCGTCGAGTCTGCACAAAATGTGTTTTAGTTGCTCCACAAGGTTATATAAACAAGCTACATAAAATATTTTTTTTTCTCTATTTTGTACAAAAAATGTCAGCAGTTGTTTGCTATGGCTACACAACTGATAAACTAGGATGGGATGGGTTTCTTAGCTGTGCTGGATTTTTTTAGAAATGGATCAATAAAAATAATGCTTCAGGTCATCCTGAGGCCTAATGGAGTTAGGTTGTCTATGTGTTTCTGAGCACAATTCAGAAAACAGTACAATCTGTAAACAAGTAAAAATTTAGGATGAAACATCAATTTCAAATAATCCATTAAATAATATAAGCTTTTCTTGTTCTCTGCTACACTAACTTGAACTGCAATACTAATAGCTGCTCAGATCTGGACTATATATACGAAGTATTTTTCAGTTCTATGTTATGAAACGGTGCAGGGAATGACTCCCAATGTGTTTCCCAAGAAACGATTGACTAAACAACAGCAATGATGTAAGCAGTTCACGTAAATAAATGGTTCTTAATTAACATGTACATATATAGAGTTGACCAGGTTTCTTTTTCAAAATACGGGGTCGTTTTCCAGGGACATTTGAACCCCAAATGCCATCCATCCATTTTTGTTTTATCTAACTGTAAAAAGAGGATACAGCCCTGGTAAGGAGGTGATGAGGAACTCTAGACCTTTGGAGCAGAGCATTGTGGAAGGAGCTAAAACTCTGTGATTGGAACAATACAACATACAAGTAAAACAGCTCTCCAGCTCATAATTTCTGTAAATTTTAATTTTACCTGAAAAAAAAAGATTTAAGCTCAACAAAACAAGGTGCGTGACTGCCGAGTGTGCAACTTAAAATATTAGAGATTTAATAGTAAGCATTTCCTTAAAGGTTTTTTTCTGTTTCACGAAGAAGCAGACAGAAAACAAAGAAACAATAGATTGAGGTTTTGCAACTGTAAAGTACCAGGTTGTGATGCCAACTGAAGATCCCTCTTCTCTTTTCCAGACCTCAAATGTGCATGAAAGGACGGCTGCAGCTATAAAGTGCATTTAGAGCTTGTTACAGTTACACCTTGCCTGGCATTTAGACTGACTTGACATAAGATACAAAGTGTACTCACTGTGAAATAATAAGTTAGTGGCCTTGATGTTACTTTTCCTTTCCTGTCTCATACTTTATAAGATGTAGGGGTCTAAGCAATTAAAGTCTGAGTGCTTTTGGAAATGTTTCAGACTGTACCCACTGTGTTACAATCAGACAGATCCTTTATTGGTGTGATTTCATTTACAACACCAATGGAAGCAATGCAATTAACAGGTTAAAGAGAGTAGCATAGTTTTAGACAATTTCTGGTTCATTTCATGACATACCATAATAGCATGCGGCAGGTATCCATTGGTCTGAGTCTGCAGACCCACAGTGTTGAGCTCAGCTGCAACGTAGCGCTCTGGACTAGGAATGTCCAGGGTGGGGCGACGGATTTTACTCAGTTTGGTGGCAACAAAAAACGGCAAAACGCTCTGAAAACAGAGAAATTGATAAAAAAAAAACATCAATGCAAATAGCCCCATTATCTTTGCTTAATTTCCTGTTACCCCTCCCCAAACTTTAGTTATTAATCAGCAGCACTTGATAACAGTGCATGAACCCTTGGATTAGATTAGACCATTAATTACCTGAATGATGATCCGTTTGCTCTTGTATTCAGCTTGCAGTCCTCGGGAGAAGAAGTCCACAAATGCCTGTTTGAAGCAAAAGCATGTGATTAATATTCCCTTTAACCAAGTTCTCACCATTCTATTAATAAAAAAAATGAAATAAAAATAAGAAAAGGTTTATCGGCAGGTTTCTTACAAAGTTTTAAATTAAAAACTCCAGACCCTTTCGAACTCAAAAGTTGATAACTCAAGCCTTTGCACTCAACTTAAAATATAGGTTTTAAAAAATCCAAGAAAAAGAAACGAGGGAGGGAAGAATGGACAAGAAAGGACGAATAAAATGGAATAAAGGGAGGTAAAAAAAAAAATGGAGAAGGAAGGAAAAAGCAGTAAAGAATGGAAGGAATGATGAAGACCAAGAAAGGTAAAAGGGAAGAAAGAAAAAAAAGGAAAGTAAGGAGGAAAAGGAAGATATAAGGATACAAGGAAGGAAGAAGTAAAGGAGTAATGGAGGACATAAGGAAGGAAAAGGATAGAAGGGAGAAAAAAGAAAGCAAGAAATCTTCATATAGCATCTTTTCAACATTCTTGTAGCAGTGTTTCAAGTTTCCACTGCAGTGACTGTTTAGTTGCACATTCAAAGTGTGGATAATGGGATTCAGAAGAAAGAAAGAAAAAAAAAGATACCAATGAACTTAAGTGTAACGGCGAGGGACAGGCCATTTTCCAGCTACCAAAGAGAACATAACACTAATAGACATTAATGCTGCTCTATTCCTACACATATCGATTAGGTTTTGCCTGAGGCAATGTTTGTCAATAAAACAATAATTTGTAAAATGAGAACAAGACAGCATTCTTCTCCTCGAAGGCTACAGTGCATGTTAACAAACTGTTTATGAAGTCGAGATGTGCCTACAGGTATTCCTTCAAGTAACATTTGATGCGAAGGTCATACACCATGTACCGCAATTACCTTGGAGGCAGAATAGACTGTGAGGAGAGGAACAGGATACATCCCACTGGCAGATGAGATGTTTAGGATGGCTCCCTTTTTCCTAGGAACCACACACAGTGACAAAAAAAATGCTCTTTTACACCAGAAAGAAGGGGAAAAAGGCTGGTAGGTGGGGGGCAGCAGACACTTCAGCCTGAAATCAATCCCAGCAAGATAAAAGAATATGGTAGCACATGTACTCGCATGCTGAGCCAAAACTCCACTCGTAGTACATCAAAGTAGAACTGGTGGATAATGATAAGATCAAAGATACAGCAACATCAATACTTAAATGTTTACAATCTGATGACATTTTTGCTTCAGCTCTTGGAACCTTCATCCTGATTTTTTTTTCCCTTCTGAAAATAAACTTTATTGCAAGGACAATATTCAGCAAGACATA
Source organism: Micropoecilia bifurca (assembly GCA_903067075.1). Classification (NCBI taxonomy): domain Eukaryota; kingdom Metazoa; phylum Chordata; class Actinopteri; order Cyprinodontiformes; family Poeciliidae; genus Micropoecilia; species Micropoecilia bifurca. Next base: position 17,780 of record CAEGAF010065218.1, read on the forward strand.
AATCCTTAGCACAGTGATAACAGAATAATACCATACATAAATCTATATGAAAGCATATGCATACATATAGATAAAGTCAGATGTTGCAAAACATATTAGGAAATTCTAATGTTTTTGGTGTTAATATAGGGAATTTTGATATAAAAAAAATACATATTTATTTTCTATAGATTTTCAAATAATTTCTTCTAAAATACTTCTATATTGTGGCAACTGCGTTTTCCAGCTTGTAACAGAAAAAGCAACACTGTCTCCCCCTTTTGGCTGATGAAGAGCTTACCCCAGTGCCACTGGCATTCAGCTGATGCCACATTAGGCAAATGCCAAATTGTTTTGGGCAAACTGTGTCAGATTAGTTAATTTTTAGTTGGATTTTAAATATGGATGTCATGTATTCCAGGACAAAGATTTTCCAAAACAACCCGGTCGTTAGAAGGGTGTGATATTTGGCATAACACCAATAACGTCTCAGATAAAAAAAAAAAAAACATCTTATATTAACAGTAAAACAATGTGGTATGATTATCTGGAATAGATCTGGTTCTTCAACTCCTGAGACAGCTTGCAATTATTAATGGTCCACGACTTTGGCTTTCTACCAAAAAATGTTCTGCAGAATGACCCCAAAACAAATCTTTTATGGTCAAGAACCATCTGTTGTGCAGACTTAAAATCACTGCGATAAAAGATGCACCAAAATTCCTCAACAGGAATATTCAAAAACTCATTGCCAACTATTACACATGCTAAAAAAATACATACAAGAAAAAAAATAAAATAAAGAAACTTCTAATGGAGGAACCACTTTTTCACCGAGCTGTAGATTTTGCAGACACATTTCTCAAAAGCCCTTAAATTGTCAGTGGGGGATTTTTCTGGGGTCTGATTTAAGTTTGGGCACAGCTCCAGAAATGGTGAAAAAAGAATCCAATCACGTTTTCCTCCCATGTTTCATTAAGTGCCTTCATCATACATCCATATACTCATTTACTGAATAAACAGCACTTTAATCCATTCAATATGTATTTTAAAACAGGTTTGGTTATTACCTTACACATATTACCTCTCAAGGTAAAATACATATTTTTGAATAATAAGTTGTTTTTTTATTTAGCCAAAAAACGTGTTAATCCAGAGTTTCATAATATTCAATATTTTGTTGAAGCATTTCTGGCGGCAATCAAGTCTCCATGGAAACAGCTATACAAACTTGGTACACATATTTTAAGGTATTTCTCCAATTTGTCTCTGGAAATCTTATGCTTAGAAAGGTCAGATGAGGAGGATTTGCAAACAAACTTTTCCAGAGATGTTCAATTGGATTTCAGTCCAGGCTTTGGCCGGGCCACTCAAAGACATTCGCAAACTGTTCCTAGAGCCACTCCTTTCTCCTGGCAACTGCTTTGAGTCATTGTGTTGGGAGACGTAGAGTCCCAGAGCTTCTGTGGGGGGCGCTTTCATTTATCTCTCCATATTTTTTCCCCACTGTCATGGGGGGAAAAATATGTGTTTTCTTTTTCTTTTAAACAAAAAATGTGTTTTCTTTGCTTAAACACATCTTTACGACATAATGCTGTAAACGCTATGCTTAACAGCAGTGTTTTCTTTTGTTTTTCAGTGTTCAGGCCAAAGGAAATATGTTTTGTTTCATCAGGCCAAAGATTTTTTTTCCTCTGGGTCTGAAAATCTATAAGGCCCTTTTTGGCAAAATTCGACTGGGCTGCAAAGTGCCGTTTAGTGGTTTTATTTCAAATCATGTTAAAGTCAACTAACTTCATCGTAGGTCTGTCCAGTTTTTCATAATAGGCTATTTAGTCAAGATTTTTTTCAATAAAATCTGTTTTAGAATAAATCTGTATTGTGTGGAAAATGTAAATAAGTGTTAATATTTTTTTCCAACATCGGTGGCATTTCTGTATGGAAAAAAACAAACAAAAAAAAGAAACAAAACTCACCTTTCTACCATTTGAGGTAAAACAAGACGAGTCATCTAGAGGAGAGGGAAAGGCAATTAAAAAGAGATGCCAGAGAGACACTGAGCAGAAATTACAGATAAAGAATGCTTATTGTTTGTGTGTGGATGTGTGCCTGCAAACATACACCTGTGTGGGAGGTGTGTGAAGAAGTGGTCAGAGAGGTAACACAAAGAGAGGGAAGAAATGTTAATGATAGCACAGGGAGCCATTTGGAGAAATATTGAATGACCTAAATTAAGTGTTAAAAGAGTGGGTGGACTTTAGCTGCTTCTCTGGGAGCTGCTATATGCGGATAACAGGGACGGAAGTGACTTACTGTGTTTTATGTCACTGTTTCCCATGTTTTTGTGTGTGCGTGAAAGAGTGTTCTCATCTGTGTGTGACTAACTGGCAATGCACACATCAGGAAAAAATCCCGGCAATCTGAATCCACTTAAGACAAACGTAATTACTCAGAGGTGGTTCAGATACCACAGGGGAAAACTAATGATATGAGCATAATTCAAACTTTATAAAGTTTGATTGGATGCAGACTGGGACTGAGCTAGACATTTAACTTAATATCTGCTACAGGTTTCCAAACAAGCTTGCATAAGACAACATTTATCAAACTCTAGTTTTATTCCACCAAATTTTTTGCAACCTGAGTTTTTTGGGGTTTTTTTTAGAAACATGTCAGTTCAACAGCAGGACTACCAATCCATTAACAGAGTCAAGGCTGTAATTACAGCTAAAAGTGGATTATCTAAATATCAAATGGTAGGCAGAGAAACTTACGCAACCATGATTTCAGTATAAATATTTGGTTTCTTTTCAAGCTGCCATGTAAAAATGTTTTCCTTCTTTTTAGTTACTGTGATTAAAAACCTATTCATACTTACCTGGCACACTGACATTATGTTAATGTTGATCATTGTGTCGATGAACTGAAATAAGAACAAGATCATTTAATCATCTTGAAGAATTCTTTTCAGAGTTAAACGTTTTTACACATTTTCATGGCCATACAACACCAGTCCATTTCTTACAAACCCAACTGATTTATTAAATTATGAGAGATTACTTTTAGGCGGTTTTGAATTCAATTTAAATTCAACATAAGTGATCTGAGCAAAGCCTGAACTTCAATTAGAGAGATGTCAAACGAAAGACAACTTACCGTGTCCAGGTTGGGAACGTTGAGGAAGAACTCAGGGTAGGAGTAGGAGATGCCCACATTGTTTACTACAAAATAAAAGTATATATATATATATATATATATATATTTTTTTTTTTTTTTTTTTTTTTTTTTTTATAAAAATAGAAATAAAAAACAAATAAAACACAAAAATATAAAAAAAAAAAATAAAATATTT
>CAEGAF010065222.1:0-26091 GCA_903067075.1 Micropoecilia bifurca
GAATCACTCTAAGCCTGATGACCTGGTGAAACAAGCAGTGAGTGAACAAGGTGACAGTTGGATGTTACGATACTTGCTGATGAATATCTATTTTTTTCTAGGAAAGAAAATATCAATATATATCGCGATATTGATATTATTATACAGCCCTAATAGTCAACCAAGATAAAGGTTTTAATAAGAAAAAAGCTTTGAGTTATCAATATGTGACGAGCTCAATTCCTACGCGTTTCATGTCGGACAATATTGATAATTGTTGATTAGTTTTTTGTTTAAACAGTTGTAACCTTTCCAGTTTTCACGTCACGCCGTTGTTTTTCAAATTTTGAAGCAGTTATGAGACACAGTGGCGTAACTTTAAACTGCAACAGGTCGTTGCTAGGTAACCAAAGAGTGAGCGAGCGAGGAGTTGCTAGGTAACCGAGGAGCGAATGAGTGAGTGAGTTGACTCAAATTCAAATTCAAAAATACTTTATTGCTCCCACAGGGAAATGAAATGTTGGTTAAAGCCTTTTCCACCTGCCTACATCTCCCAGAATGCTGTGCAGCTCTGAATCTGTCCAGTCCTGATTGAAATGTGCTTAAATGTCACTGTGGGGAAACTCTGGCCTGGAGTTAAGGGAGTGGATGTAGCGAGCCGAGGCGCGCAGCCCTCTGAAGATGGGTTTCTCATCAGGACCGTGACTCACTTTGCGAGGAGGACGGCGGTTCTGCTGTGGCCCTGATGACCCTGATGGACCAGCCGCAGTTTGCTGCAGCAGCTTACATGAAGGATTTTACAGAAATCCTCACTCTGACCTGAAATCCCTGTTCAAGCTGCACCTGGAGAAATTGCTCAGTAAATTATTTAATTCTGGTACTTTTGGCTTTGGTTATTATTACACCGCTGCTTTGGTTTAATTTCATTACGTTAGATAATAACTTATTAAATAGAAAACATCAAATCTTTTTCCTCTTGTGTTGCAGGTTAAAGTAGAAAAATAAAAAGAAAAAATGTTTATGCATCAAAAAGTGACGCTTCTTTTGATCCATTACTAAAAAGATATTTCACAATTCTTATGATAGGATTGTATTTTATTAAAACATATTTAAGTGTATATTTTTTTACTATCACTCTAAAAAGTGTTTTTGGGCTTAAGTTCATCTTATGGACTTATTTACATTAATTTAATTTTGTTATGCCAACTTACTTTTTTGTGTTCATTTCACTCAAAACTTACACTAAATAGTTGAACCAACTTAATTGAATTGCTTCTGTGGATAACAAGCAATTAAATTAAGTTTCTCCAACTTAATTTATTAAGTTTATATGTTCTAATCATCCAACTTATCATCCATAAACTTAATTAAATTGCTCGTTACCCATAGAAGCAATTCAATTAAGTTGGTTCAACGTTTTCTTTTAGTGGACATCAGTTTCTATGGCATCTGCAGCAAAATTACACATTTTCACTTTCCAAAATATTATTTGGCTTCCATGTTGACTCTAAAGTAATACTTAATCTTCTAATAGATATAGATTACATCTAAATAATTATTAGGATTGCATCGATTGCAGTTCTCTGGCCGATCACAGATCTTTAAAGGCCTGACCGACCATGGAGTGGCTACACTGCAAAAACACAAAATATTACCAAGTAATTTAGCTCTAGTTTCTGTTTCAAATATCTTACTACAGATGAAATAAGACAAAACTAACTTAATAGTAGTTTTTCAGCAACATGTAGAATTTTGTTTTGTGTCAATTATCCTTAATAAAAGGACTAGTTCCTCTGGCAGATTATTTGTCTTATAATAAAACATTTTCTCATGGTGTAAGTGAAATAATTTGCCTAAGGAACTAGTAGTTTTTCATCAATATTAAGGAATTATTTACTTAAAATAAGGTCATGTATCTTGCTGAGAAGTTACTTATAAGTTAGTTTTGTTAGATTTTGTTGTAAAATATTTGCACTAGAAAAATAGACCATAAATATGATTTTGCATTTTCGCAGTGTGTCCAATTTCTAGTGCATCCTATCCTATCTTAGCTTAGCTTAATTTAGCTATTTGTATGTAAAAAGCCATTTTAATGTGGCTGCTGCAGCCTGGGTGTTTCTGCCCCTCATCCTGTTGGTGGCGCTGCTGCGGAGCGTTTCTAATTCCAGGAAGCTGCTTCCTGTCTGTGACGCCTCCAGCAGGTTGGCCTCCATTGGGAGTGGCTTCAGTCCCTCTGAGTGCATTCTCTCAAATTTATTCCCAGTTTCTCTCGAAGGCCCTTCTCCAGCTTTATTTGGATGATTAATCATCTCTTACTGTCAGAAAAAAATCTGTTCACCATTTTAATGCTCCATAATGAGTCTGACTTATTGTGCAAAAACCACTTTACATGGCAGACATACTCTACTGAAGGCTGTAAACAAACGTTGATACGCTATTAGTTTAAATTAGAGTCACTTTTATCATCCTGTCTGTATGCTTTCTCCAGCTGAGAGAATTAACTTCCCTCTAATATATATTTTTTATATATTCATGTGAGCTTGCTTGCTCTTTCCCATTAAGAGATAATTCTTGTCTGCTCATTGCAGCAGCTTAATGGCCGATTCTCCACAGCGGTTTCTCTCTTGAGGGATCTGAGTTTGCAGCCTTGTGATCATTAGTCCACCTCCTGGATTCTGCAGCGAAGCATAAACAGAAATAATAAACTGTCAATCAAACATAACATTTCTATGGAAGAGACTGAAAAAAAGGAAAAAGAATCCAATGTTTTTCTCAGAATTGTGATGTTTTATGTCTTTGAATTCTGACTTTTGATTTCACAAGGAGTCATAATTTTGAGAAAAAAGTGCTAAGACTAAAGACGCAATTCTGAAGAAAAAATGTCAAATCTGAGGAAAAAATGTCAAATTTGTGAAAAATTTCAGAATTCTAAGAAATGTCACAATTTTGAAAAAAAGGTACAATTCTAAAGCTTGTCAAAATTCCAAGAAAATATATCTACAAAAATTCTACAAAAAACGTCAGAATTTTGAGAAAAAAAAATCTGAATTTTGAGAAGAAATTTCAGAATTCAGTAGTTCTACTTTTGGTTTTTGTTTGTTTTTTGTTTTTTTAGTGATCCTAATCCTTTTCAGTAGATTTATTCGGTTAGTTTTTTCTGGTTTTGCTTTGAAATGGCTATGAAACTTGAATGTTTCATATCAAGTAAACTTCAATATCAGTAAAGCAACAGTTAATGCAGTTTTAAAGTAACAATTTAATTTTCGCAGAAATGGCACTGTAAAAATGACTCCTCCTCCTTTGGTAAATCATTGTTATTGGAAAGTTGAGTTCAATTTCACCTAAACTTGATTACTGCCAGGTTGTGGAAACCATAAATTACTTAAACAGAATCAGTCTGACAACATGAAGTAAGCTGAAAAATCTCCAGAAGCAACACATGGAGCCTTTAGCAACAACTCCAGAACAAAATCACTCTGATGTGTCGTGTGTTCTGTGCTGACATCTTGTTTTTGTTTGAATTCACAGAGGCAGCCAATGGGAACGTCCCGTCTGGGCAGCGACCTCCACCCCGGATCCGTAACGTTCAGATCAACAACCAGATCGTCAAGCTCAAGTATTGCTACACCTGCAAGATCTTCCGGCCTCCGCGAGCCTCTCACTGCAGCATCTGTGACAACTGTGTTGGTACGTCATCTCAGCTGTGCTGCAGAAATTAGCTGCTTTAAATCACTATAACGTTCAAAAACCAACCAGTACCACCGTTTGTCAAGCATCAAACCAGTCTCAAAAAATGTCTACACTTTTTCATCCAATTAAGCATCAATCAGACATTTCGATTGCGCAGGAAAAAAAGTAAATTGTTTGTCATGATGTTTAATTGATATTAATTTAAAAGATAAACAAGTCTACCTCTAAACTAGTGGTGGGCACCACTAACGTGAAAGATAGTTGTGATAACCCTAAAGCACTAATCATAAACATTAGATCTGCTAATGCTGCACCAACAAGGTATTTAGCGAAAACGAATGCTAAAGAGCTACACTAACAGGGTATTTCTCAGAAGCTAATGCTAAATTGCTACATCAACAAGGTATTTTTCAAAAGCCTATTCTAAAGCACTACATCAACAGGATACTTAGCAGAAGCTAATGGTAATGCACTGCTTAGCAGAAGCTAATGGTAAAGCACTACTTAGCAGAAGCTAATGGTAAAGCACTACTTAGCAGAAGCTAATGGTAAAGCACTACACCAACTAGGTATTTCTTTGAAGCTAATGCTAAAATGCTATACCAACAAGGTATTTCTTTGAAGCTAATGTTAGAACACAACTACAGGGCATTTCACAGATATTTGCATAGAAACTAGACAAAACTACTTTGTAAGAAGCTCGAAAGGTAAAACTTTAAAAGTTGGCCCAAGCAGCAGCTACAGTGTAATAAAATCAGGTGAAATGGGTTATTTGAGTTAGACACGGTTAAAGGAATAGAGATCTGGGAGGAAAATCGCCTGCAGACATATCAGCATTCATAAAATAATTTCAAAAGCTTTAAAAATAAACGCTGAACTAAGCAGACGGGGTGGAAGTACTAAGAGTTTCAGTCTGTGCTTTGAACGATGAAGGTGGGTTGAACTGCGACTCCGTCCATGTTGAGTTTCGAGCTGTAGAAAAGTAGAAGTGATTTGGCTGCTGATGATTGAGGACAGTGTTTGAAGGAAGCTTTGGAGTCCTGGGCGATATGAGAGGAGACAGCGGCGCCTCAGTGAGGGAATAAACGCTGAGTCACTGTGAACACTGGTTCGTCTGTGTGCACCTGCTGTGGAGAGGCTGCCATTACACAGCGACACGCCTCTAACTGCAGGAATCATCTTCATGCTATAATTCATATTTTGCATATTTTTATGCTTCCATTTGAGTTTCTGCTGCTTCTAAAAGCAACTAAAGTGTTTAAAAAAACACTCAGTCTTTTTTTAGCAATAACTTTGATGGTTGTTGGTGTCTGGTAAATGAGCTGTTTAAATGAGCTGTGTCGTTACCTAGCAACCCCAGCCACGCCCACCCCTGTTACCTAGCAACTACAGCACATTTGGTCAGCTGGTTTGGGGTGTCGGACTGGAAACAACAGCTTTGGGCGGGTTGTTAAAATTTGGGCTGCTTTTTATATTAGGTAGATTTTTAGAAAGTATTCAGAGGAAAATTCTTTTGCGATAGTTTTCTTTGTGTGGCATAAAAGCACAGAATTTGCTTATTATTTTAAAATGCAATCGGTTGAATGTGACATTATCAATTATTAATAATAATTGGTTAATAAGTGTTACTATGTAATAGTGTTGTAGAACAGATATCAAGTCTTTTGTAATGTGGAAAAAAGAAAAGCTTTGGGGTCATTGTTAAAATTTTGGTTGCATTTTACATTTGGTGAGATCTTAGGAAATGTTCAGAGGAAAATTCTTTAACAATATTTGTCAGAGAAACACCAAACCTTTAATTAAAACCTTTAATGAACCCCAGCCCCGTTACCTAGCAACCCAAACTGAGCTTCAACACCTCTGGTCAGCTGGTTTTACCGTTGAATGCGCTGTACAATGGCTGCTGGAAAAGAGAAGTATTTCATTGTTGAATTTCCATTTGGAAACAACTTAATGACTTCTTGTTGGTTGTGCAGGAGGCTTTACTTTTGCTTTTCAAATATGTACAGTTGCATAACTGTGCATTTGTTTGCAGCCATTTTCACATGTGAGTGCAAACGTAGAGTTGGGGGCGTGGCCAGCCGCATCTTATCTGGATTTAAAGTGACAGAGATCATTAAACAGCTCAAATAGGCTGAACTGACCAGACTTAAATCTCATCATGAAAAAATTATTTTGTGCAAAAAAATTAATGAACATGTTTTATTTAGCCCATAGATTTCTCCTAACCTGTTCAAGGTCAAAGTTAATGTTTGACCAAACCAAAGAGGAGCAAATCCTGCTTTTGTAAGGATCCACCGCTGTCCGTTTGAAGCGGAATAAATATGGGTTTAAGTGCAGTTGAATTTTCACAGCTCGGTTTGATTGTAAAGGAAGTGCAACGTTTGCAGGTTTAAAGTGGACTTTCCTGGAGTGTGAACGATTACTCTTCTGCTGCTCTGTGCACCTCAGATAGACGCTGCATCAATCAGAAACCCTGTCAGCTGCTCTCGGCCTCAGTGGCTGCTGTTGCTAGGCGAACTGGAAGATGGTTGTTCTTTTCAAGGTGGACGGGCTTTGAGTAGACCGATGTTAATGTGATATTAAATACGTAAAACGTTCCTGTGATGCTGCTGCTGCTTCCTTCAGCTTGTGACCCAATGAGATCCGGGTTTATGTTGACGACTGTTGGCAACAGTCAGACTGAACTCGGTTATTAATAGAATCTGATTAAACAGCAGTAAAAAAAACTTTCCTTGTTCCTTCATAGTCTCCTTATTTCCTAACTCCTCGTCTCTCTTGTTTCTTTCTTCGCTTCCTACCTTGTCCCCTTCCTACCTTTTTAATACCTTCCTTGGATCTTTGTTCTCCTTTGCCATCTATCTTTCTTTTCTTCTGCTGTCTTTCCTTCCCTTTGCCCTCCGTTCTTACCTCCCTAGTATTCTTCCTGTCTTTCTTCACTCGTCATTTTTCCTTCCTAGTGTCCTCCTTTCTGTCTTGTCCTTCTAGTTTTCTACTTTCCCTCCTGTCATCTACCTACCTACCTACTTGTCTGTCTGTCCCTGTTTGCGTATTTAAAGCCTTTTTGCTTTAAACATAATTAAAATTTTATTATGACCTTCATTATTTTACTCTTTTAAAAAGTAAAAAAACTTAAAAGATTGATAAATTTGGATAGAAACTGGAACAATCTCAACATTTTTGCCTCATGTTTGTTGACAAGTAATTTAAATTTGTGTCAAATCGCCCTTGATTAAAAAATTAAAATAAAATAAATCCAAATCAAACAATTTCCCTCAAACTTTGAACTTTTGTTTAAATCTGAAGCCTTTTGAGAAACCTAGAAGTTTAAAGATGCTAAATACCTAAAAATAAACAAATTATATCACAAGTTAAAGTTAAACTGGATAAAACTATTTGGGGTTTACCAGTTTGTTTTTATCTTCTATAAAACAATAGTTAGTCTAACTTGACTGTGTTTTCAGTATCTTGCTGTGAAACTGGGGTAAAAATCAGTGCAGTAATGTTTCTCCCTGTTCGTTTTGACCCGGCCCTCCTTTCCTCTGGCTTCGCTCCAAACACGGAGGAGGATGAAAACTATTTTTAGACTCCAGATTCACAGAAAGCTGGTGTCATTTTTCACACATTTGATTTCTATAACAACGCCTCAACTTGTTGTTTTCACATATTAACGGAGAATGTCGTTGTCGTTGTTGTTTTTCAGACCGTTTTGATCACCACTGTCCCTGGGTGGGCAACTGCGTGGGCAAGAGGAACTACAGGTACTTCTACCTGTTCACCCTGACGCTGTCCCTGCTCACCATCTACATCTTCGCCTTCAACATCGTCCACGTCGTCATGCGTGAGTACGGCGGCAGGAATGTGGCAGATCTGGGAGAACGCGATGCAACAGCAGCCGATTGTTCATGTTGCATCAACTGGAGCCTCAGAAGCAGCAAAGCAGCAAAACCTGACGGGATTTGCTGCTTTTTGTTGTACTGAAAGAGATCATAGTTGGCCTTTGACCTTCTTGTTTTAAAGGAAAACGTGGCGATACAAAACATTTTTCAGTACATTTTTTTGGGACAAAATCATTCTTAGAAAATGAGATTTCAGTCGTCAGTTCTGTCTGTTCAGAAAGAGCATCTTTAGGGTGTCCTGTCACTTTAAATCCAAATAAACTGCTGCTGGCAACGCACCCAGACTCACCCGTGAAAATGACTGCAGACACATCAGTTAGTCAAGTTTATTCATGCAGCACATTTAAACAAGGCAGTTCAAACTTCTTTACATCATAAAAATACACATGTTGGAAAAGCAGAAGTAGGGCCTCCTGCACAACCAACAAGTATGCAGAAAGTGGTTTCTGGGTGGTAAGTTGTCTTGTCTTTTCTGGCAGCCATTGTACATCATATACAGTGTATAACTAGCTGACCAAATGTGCTGGAGCTCAGCTGGTTGCTAGGTAGCAGCGCAGTGCCTTTTGATTGTGACTTAACAACCTGGAGGTTTTTGAAATGGCTCATCTTCCAGACACCAAAAAAACATCAACCCCTTGGCAAAAACTGTCTGGTGTTTTTTTAAAAGTCCTTTGAGTGTTTTTAGAAGCAGTAGAAACCCAAATGGATATACTAAAATGTTCAAATAATAATATAAATCCCCCTTAGTGCCAGACTCTATGTATGAGTTTTACTTTTCCAGCACATTTACCTCCCTGTTTCTGCTGTCTGTCTCTCTTTGTGCTCAGGCTCCGTGGATCAAGGCTTTCTGAACACCTTGAAGGAAACACCTGGAACATATCCTTTAAATATTAATACATTTTGTGTGTTTGTGTGTGTGTGTGTGTGTATGTGTGCGCCATGTTTTAAGGAAGTCAAGAACTTTCTTCCTCCATTTGTTCGTTCCTTATTTCCTTCACACGCCAATTTAGAAATACACTTTTTCAATAAAAGGTTTTTGAGCTAGGATGAATTTTTTTTTCGGTTTTATCAAAATTAGTGTGTTTTGCTAAACTGCAATCGAAACACTTTCTTCACTTCACACAAGTCATGTTATCAACATCAAGTTACTACTGGGGAAAACCACAATAAATTACGACAGGAAGTGGTAGGAGGATGATGGTGCTGCTGGTTTTTTACTCATATATTACATAAACAAACTTGTTCACTCGTGATTATCCTCATTTTGCGCACATTTTTATTGGAAATGAAATTACTGTTAGTTACCTTATCAGTAACAAGTTATATTGTTAACTAAAAGTTTATTCTGGGATTGATTCATCCTTTTATTTTTTGTTTTTCTCTTTTCTGTTTCAGTGATGCTCGAGCTGTAAACGCTCTTAAATAACTTAAAACCAAACTGGTGCATCTCTATATATAATTATTATAAAAAAAAACACTGAATTTCAGTTAAGTAAATCCAAAAAGTTATTAAATATTATATACCTGTGTTGTTCATTTTTGGTAGATAAATTACTGGGATGCATAATTTTATGAAGCACAAACAAGTTAACTCAGTGACATCATAACAGACAGATTTATTCTTCCCAAATGTTGACCTTTGACCCCAGTTTAGGGCTTGATATTTATAACGGATGTTATTTATACATCAGAGGAAGTCGACAGGTTATTTTAGGGACTCTGTCCTGTTCTCAAAGTAGCAGCTTCCTCTTTTCAGTGATCTGGTCCAAACGGTTTCTTTTCTTGGCTTGTAAATGAAGTGCCAGGAGTGAATAATCAGTAAAAAATGTTTGGTCCCATCTGGTTCCTGATGAGTTTTACAATTCAGCTTAGAGAGGTGGAATATCTTCACTACTCCAAGATGGAAACAAGATCTGAAGAAAGGTTATTAGTTAACTAAAACTAACAAAATAACAAAATTTGAAACTGAGAAGACATTTTCATTAACTGAAATAAACAAAAACGGTAATTAATGGAGGAAAAACTACAACTAACTGGAACCATACTGTTCATTCATTAAAAGTAACTAAAACATGATGAAATTATAAACATAACAACCTTTGATTTTTGTTTTTTACCTATTCATTAGCCTTGTTGTATTTTTGCTTCCTATCCTTGCTGTCGGTAAATCGCCATAATCCTCCTGACAGCAAAGGTTGGTATGAAACACCAGAATCAGTTGGTTAATGTCGTTTTTGAAAATATATCTTCTTTCATTACTCCTTACCCAATCAGTGTGAACATAATCACAATAAAAATACTTTTACTTTTTTGAATTCTTCGTTTAAAAATTAACCAAAGTAGGAAAAAACTAAAACGATTATAACTACTAAAAACTAAACTGAAGCTAAAAATATTTAGCTAATGAAAACTAGCAAACACACTCTAAAAACTAAACATAAATAACTGAATTAGACAAACAAAAGTCACAACAACATAAAACTAAACAATAAAGAAAATAAAGAGCATCTGTAACCTTTAATTAAACGTGTATCTGTCTGTAGGAGCAGATATCCGTCCGTTCTCCGTGTCTTTAGTCACCTTATATAACTTCTAGCTGTTTTCGCACCGCCATCTGTTTAACTGGCGGCCATGACTCAGACCTGCTGTGGTTTCTTAACTGGAACTCACTGTACTGGAAGTGCTGGTTTGCTTCTTCACCCTGTGGTCGATGGTGGGACTGACTGGTTTCCACACGTACCTCATCTCTCTGAACCAGACCACCAACGAGGACGTAAGTGGCTTAGGATCCTTTCCTTTCACTGCCTTGCATCCTTTTTTCTGTCTTTTCTCTTTGTTTCTTTTTCCATTTTCTCTTTTCTTCTCATTCTTTCTTTTTCTTTCCTTTTTCTGTTCCTTCCTCATTAAGGAAAAAGATTTCTTCATTTTTTCCAATTTTCCTTTTATGATCTTTTTCTCTGTTTTTTCTTTCTTTTACCTTTCTTTTTTCTTTCCTACTTTTCCCTTTTTCTTACACTTTTTCTCTTCCCTTTTCTTTTTTCTGTCCCTTTCTTTCCTATTTCTCTTTATTTTTCTTCCTTTTCTTTCTTTCTCTCTTCTTCCTTTCTTTTCTGTTCTTTTATACATTTCTTATTCCTTTTTCTCATCTTCTCTTCCTTTTTTCTGTTTCTTTGTTTTTGCTTTTTCTCTGTTTTTTGGTCTTTTTTAATTTCTTTGACAATTCTCAAACTGTACATCTAAATGTTTTAATCACATACAAAAAAATAATTAAACTTGAAAACATGTTTAGCATTTGGTAATTCTTCAAATTTCACAGATAGTCTAGATAATTAAGTCTGTGATGACTGTGGTCAGAAATCCTAACGGCGTCGTTAAGGTGTAAACTCTGCACCATTGAAGAGCTGATACCGTTACCGTGACAACTGCAGCACCTCGTTCACCCCTGAAGGACAGTGTGGCTCGTAAACTGCAGCTTGTTTAACAAGACCTTTGTGTTGTAAACTAAAATTGACTCTGTTGTAAAAAAATAAGATTTTTTTTCCTCGTGATAGAAAAAGGAGCTCCAGACAAATAATAGTTTAAAGGGGGCTTATTATACTTCCTTAAACACGTTAGGATAGATCTGTGGGATATGCTAAACATGTTCATTAAAATTTTTGCACTAAATCATTCTTGCACCAAAATGGCTAAAAAATGATGCACATTTATGCAACTGTACATCTTTGAAAAGCATCAGTAGAGCCTCCTGTACAACCAACAACAACACAGCAAGTAGTTTCTGAGTAGTAAGTTAACAACCAAACCCTTGTCTTTTCCAGCAGCCATTGTACAGCACATACGGGTTGCCAGATCTGACTAACAGTTTCTAGCCTAAACACAACATAAAACCAAAAAAATTTAAACAAAATCAGCCCAAGTCTGAGCCGAAACTCATGTTAAAAAAGTCATATATAGTAATATATATCTGTTAATTATATATTCCATAGGTTATTTTCCTTTATTATATTCTGACCAGTACCAGGTCCAATAGGGACTCTTTGAACACTGGAGACTTTTTATCATTTAAATAATATCACCCATGAAGTTCTGTTTTACAATAGTAACACTTAACCAGTGATTAATCACTGATGATCTCACATTCAGCAGATTCTAGACATTTCAAAAATAAATTAGCTAATGAGATAAGCATTTTAGCAAAGGTTTTGTGCTTTTCTGCCACATAGCAACAACTATTAATAAGAATTTTCCTCTGAAAACTTTCCAAAAATCCCCCAAATGTTGTGAAAAGCAGCTCAAATTTTAACAACCCGCCTAAAAGCTGTTTTATTCCAACCCAACGCATTGAAGCCTGTTAACCAGCTAACCAAAAGAGAACTCTGCTGTCGTTGCTAGGTAACGGCAGTGGGCTGGGTGGGGTTGCTAGGTAACGGCACTGGGCTGGCTGGGGTTGCTAGGTAACAGTGGACATGACTTAACATTCAGGAGGCTTTAAAAACGGCTCATTTCCAGACACTAAAAACCAAGAAAATTACTGCGTAGGGTTTTTTATTATTACTTAGGCTTCTTTTTAGAAGCAGTAGAGACTCAAATAGAAGTTTAAAAATGTGTAAATATGTTGATAAAATGTCTCTTTAAAGTAAAAACACCTACATTGTCTGTATTGTTTCAATACATTCTGTATTATTTTCAGCTCCATTTTGTTTCTGGATTTTGTTTTAGCTTCTGAGTGTATTTAAGTCAGCTGGAACCTGAAACGGCAGGGTTTTTTTCCCGATGTTATATAATAATCTCAAAATACGTATAAATAGCTTCTGTTCTTAAAATCGTTGTCACATCTGAGGGCAAAACAGACTCGCCTGTTTCTTTCCCTGAACCTCTGGGCTACTTTTAGAAAAGCTTCTGAGGCCCAAACCAGATAAGAATAGAACAATTGATCATTTTTACAGTGTTTGGTCGTTAATTACCCACAGAAGTGAGAGCAGATTCATGTTAGATATTCTGTGTTTTCAAGCCAACGTCTGACTGCAGAACTTCAAAAACGAAGCAGGAACGATGGTGTTAGTGGTTTGAGCTCTTCTACTTTGTTATAATGATTAATTTACGTCCCTTTGCTCCTTTCCAGTGGGATGACTAGCCTCATTCTTTCCATTCATTTAATCAGTAATGAAGCATTGCGAGCTGTGATTTTTTATTTATTTTTTCCCTCTGCGGGAGATGAAGCGATGGCTGTCAGCCCAGTCGCTTCAGCGTTTGTGATCAGCCTAATAATAGATGCATCGATACCTGCAGGGTCTGGGAGCGCAGCCAGGAGCACAGCGGCATGATGGAGGCACCTTGAGTGGTGCAGCCGCTCTGGTTTCCCATAGATCACACACACACACACACACACACACACACACACACACACACACACACACACACACACACACACACACACACACACACGGCGCCTGGTGACCTACATGTTTACCACCAGAAGCATTTTTCTGTCTTCTCTGCCCTGCAGGCGGGTCGTTTAGTTTAGTTCATGCTGAGCTGCAGGAGTCATGTTACAGATACACTTTCTGTCTTCTAATCTGGTTTATCTGCATCTTTTTATCTCTGAGTCTGCAGAGTTAGGTAGTAACCAGTTACATTTACTTGAATAACGTCTATTTTTACTACGCTGTACTTTCTACTTTAACTTGAATAATTTTATTATGAAGTATTTCTGCTCTTACCTGAGTAAAATGTCTGTTTTCTCTACCAACTGAATGAAAAATAAACATGTTTCATCCAAAAATTCACCATAAACAGACACACACCTGCAGTTTTTGTTAAATTTTCCAAATCAGTTTTTTATTGAAAGAAACTGATTTGGAAAATTTCCTGTTGCCTGATTTTATTATTTTTTTGTTACATATATTAATTATTGTAATTTTTGTTTTTAAAATACTAAAATTTCCACTTAAAAGTTGTAGTAACACTTGTAGATTATTTTGCTTATAGCGAGACATTTTTGCCATAATGAAATAATCTCAGTGGAACTAGAACTTTTTCATCAATATTAAAAAAATATTTGTTAAAACAAGCTTCCTGTATCTTGCTGAAATGTTACTTAAGTGTAGATATTTGCATTTGTAAGATTTTGTGTTTTTGCTCACAGAAAGTCTAGATAAACTCGACATAAGTAGTTTAAATCCTGCGTTGTTTAGTTTAATTTACTTGAGCTAAATTTCAAACCCTGTTATGTGATAAGGGAAGATGCAGCTGTAATAATTTGGAGGTATTTCTGTCATCAATCTGCTTCATAAAACATAAATTAACTAAGAGTTTTTAATCTTTCCATGCTCTCTTTGTGGTGAACGGAGTTAAAGCAGGAATCGTTTAATCCTGCAGGATGAATTTTAGTAGGTCAAACCAAAGCCGGTGGGAATATCGTCTAAAAACGGAAGCATGCTTTTGAATAAGGTATAAGCTGAAGGAGGGACAGTGGGACTGAACCGGTTGACTTTGCAGGCCGTGTTTCGGTGTTGTTTGCTGCTGCTCTAATTGGTGTTGCTGTGCGTTTCGCTTTTTTAGATTAAAGGCTCCTGGTCTGGAAAGAACAGAGGCCAGAATCCCTACAGCCACAAGAACATCATCAAAAACTGCTGCGAGGTTCTGTGTGGGCCGACTTACCCCAGGTGAATATCTCCGCTTTCCTTCAGCTCCCTCATTTCTTGCCTACTTATGAAGCACTTCCTGGTCTGGCTGCTCCATTTACTCCCTGTTCGGACCAGTAAAGCACCACATTCAGTTCCTGACCCGTTTTCTGCCCTCCAGCGTCCTGGACAGACGAGGCCTGATGCAGGAGGATTCGCCCGCTGCTGCGAACAGCGAAGGTCCCTGTTCCTTCGACAACCCAGTGGCACAAACTACAGTGAGCGCATTAATTCACCTCCAGTCAGTCCTCTGCTGCAAGCTGCAACCAAACAGCCAGCGATTAATCAGATCGATCGACTATTGGAATGATCGTCAGCTGATTTAGTCATTGATTAATGGAGTAAACTGACTCAAAAGAAAATAATTCCTTAGAGAGCAATACACTCAGAGCAGTAATTAAAACAAAACTGCAAAAAATATCAACATTTTACATAAAAATAAAAAAGCTTAATCTGTAAATACTTTCTACCCTTAAATCTTCAAGTTGCAGTTTTCACTTCTTCTGATTCAAAAAATTAAAATAAAATAAAAATCAACAAACAAAAACAAATAAGAGATGTAAAAAGAGAATTAATTATTTCAGAATATTTTTCTGCTTTTGCTTATTTTTAGGATCTTAAGTTATGATATTTTTTTAAAGATATATTTAATACATGGTGATAACATTGGTAATAAATAAGTAACAAAAATCAAATCATCCAGATATTTGATTTATTATTATTTTGCTTGAAAAATATTATCCAAATTTTAAATTTTTATTTAAAATATTTGTTGTTTTTTTCTCTAGTTTTGATTTTAATGTTCCCATACTCCTTTAACCTTTTACCATTTTTTCATGTGTAAACCATGAACCTTATTGTTATTTTCTGTAAGAGATCAACACAAAGCTGCCAACAATTGCAATTGTAACATTTTTGACTGATTAAAATCTGAAAAGTGTGGCTAAGACTGTCACAATAAGCAATAAATCAATTAATCGTGATTATGTAAGGCAAACTCAATAATTTCCATTTGCATCATTTATTGTTTTGTCCTTTTTTTTCTTCAAAAACTAGATGATGAAAGTTTTTAATCTGGTGCTTTGGTCTCAACTACACCTTTATTTTGAAGGACCGTTTTGTTTACAGAGACTTAATAATACATTTTATTTGTTATTTCTATCGTTTTCTTTATTTTGGAGATTTAAAATGTCTTCCAGTGTTAAATGTTAATCAGAACTTAAAGCTTATTGATCTTTAAGAGTATGATCTTGCATTATATTAGTTGAAAATAGTCTGAAAACAACAATATTATCATTTATGTCAATAAATTCTGGAACAATTCATCACCCAGTAAGATGTGTTACCATGACAACCTTCCTGTCTCTCTTTTTAACCTTTCTCTGCATCTTTTCCACAGAAAACCACAGCTCCTCTCATCCCCAACGAGCACACGCCTGACGACGTCAAGCCGAGCATCGCGGCAGAGAAAAGCTGCGGCCCGGAGGACGACCAGCCGCCGGCCGCCAGGCTGCCGCCGCTGGCCGCCAGGCTGCCGCCGCCGGCCGCCAGGCTGCCGCCGCTGGCTTCCCCTGACACCGACGCTGAGACGTCCATCGCCAAGAACCAGTAGCTGGACGGACCAGCAACCTGTCGACTCGTGAACTGAAAAACAATAATAATCAACACCTGATCATATGAGGGGGATTCAGTTAACCTTTGACCTTTAACGGATTGGAGCGCCTGCGCTTTTCCTGCAGAGACGTTCGACTCCTAGAAGAGAAGGGAAATCAGCAGCTTCCCGTCTCCTGACCACTGCATGGAAAAGACTGGAGAGATGCTGCTGTCCGGAGAGCCAACGCTGATCGTTAGTCTGTTCATCATCTGAAACTGTAAACATTTATATCCAGAAGCCAGTTCAGTTATAGCGAGCATCAGAGACGAAGGATCCGATTCCTGAACATCGGTTGAATCAAAAACACTGCAGAAACTCTAAATACTACCAAGTATCTTAGATTTTCTAGAGCAGATATTTTAGCCACATGAATAAAACAAAACTAACTTACAGGAAGATGTAAGAGCTTGTTTTGAGTAAATAATTTCTGATTATTGATGGAAAAAGTGCAGA
Source organism: Micropoecilia bifurca (assembly GCA_903067075.1). NCBI lineage: Eukaryota > Metazoa > Chordata > Actinopteri > Cyprinodontiformes > Poeciliidae > Micropoecilia > Micropoecilia bifurca. Next base: position 16,359 of record CAEGAF010065222.1, read on the forward strand.
TTATTTCACTTGTAACATGCTTTCTTGTAAGTGCAAAAATCTGCCAGAGAAACAACAACCTTTTCATTAATATTAAGAGATAATTGAGTAAAAAGAAGCTCCTGTTGATGAAAAGTTAGATGTAACCAGAAGTGGGCAGAGTAGGCAAGATTCATACTCGAGTAATAGTACCACTACTGCAACGTATTTTTACTGAAGTAAAACGTCTAAACTGGATGGAAATTATTTTTGATAATCTCTTTCCAACTCTTCCTATGGATTCTTAATTTGACTTACGTTTGGACTTTGACTGGGACATTCTACCTTGTATGCCCTGGTCCTGATCCGGTTTCAAGTGTTTTGCAGTTTTCTTCCAGAACTGTCCAACATTTAACTTTAACCAGACAGTTTCCTTCTGTTTAAATCCAGAGAGGAGATGAGTATCTAATAATACTCAAGTGAGAGTATCAGTACTTCAACATGTTTTTACTCAAGTAAGACTGAAAAGTAGGTCCAAGAAATGGCTAAAACATGTTTTCATTCAGTGGGCAGAAAGAGAAATGTTACTCAAGTAAGAGCAGAAATACTTCAGAACAAAATGACTCAAGTAAAAGTAAAAAGTGAAGCTTAGTAAAAACACTCCTAAAAGTACATGGGAGTAAATGCAACTCACATGTAGTACCAAACTCTGCTTTATGTTAGTTTTGTCTTATTATAAGTGAATTAAAATATTTACACTAAACCTAGACAATAAGTATTTGGTAGTCTTTATTGTTTTTGCAGTGCGTCATCTATGCTGTACATAATTTACATACCCTATGCAAACCATTGTGAGGCTGGAAAAGCATCTTTGTGAGAACATGGGTATGAGTTGGTTTAACCTGGGGGAACATGTGGAATCGCTCGGAGGTCGGACTCCTTCCAGGTAACGTCTACCTTGTCTTCTGGTTCTGCTGCATTCAGTGCTGTTCACACGTATCTGCATCTTTTTTTAAATCAATCTCAACTGCTGTGTTTTTTTTATAACTAAGGATGTAGAGTGACGTTGAGGCTGCAGGTGAGTCTGAGGAAAGAAAAGGCCTAATGAGCGTCGCATTAACAGTGCCTTATCAATGCAGCTGCAACTCAAGCAACAGGGACGATCCGAAACAGTGTTGAATCAAAAATCAGCTACAAATGGTAATCTGACTTTTTGGAAAAAAAGATGGCAACCATCTTGCTGCTGCCACTTATAAAATGCGGTTGGACTTGCTAGTTTGTTAGCGTAGCTTATCTTAGCCTAGCTCAGCTTATAGTTTACATTTGTGTGACAAATTGCTTCGTAAATCTGCTACAAGTCAATGACAGTAATTTGTATGCTGAAATGCTGAATTGGTTTGTGTGGATTTCTTCATGTAAGTGAGGACAAAATAGAAAAAAGGGACAATTTAAATTTTAATCTGGTTTCAAAAGCAAACTGAAAAACATGTTTTAAAAAGATTTTTAAAAATCCAGAACTGATTTTGTTTGTTTTAACTGAGAAATAACAGTTTCACAAAATGATTAGATATTTAAAATATTAGAGTTTTTTTAAGGAGAAAAAACAATTATCATAAATGAACTTAGCTTAGTTTAAATCAGATTTTTCAGTTGATGGAAGCAACAAAAAAACTTGGTGCAGCTTAGCGTAGCTTAGCTTATCTTTGGCTGCGTTCACACTGCAGCCTGAAGTGACCCAATCCCGATTTTTTTTGTCAGGCCGTTCACACTGCCAGTAAATGGACCTGTATGCAGTGTAAACGGGCAAACGACCTGAAAGTGTCCCGCATGCGCAGTAGAGGGCGCTATAGCGTCAGCGTTCTCAATGTTCTGCCAACCGCCATGAAAAGAAGAAGAGCTCAGTGTTTGAGGAAGTAAACATGGAGGCTAACGGTGGAGCTTAGCTACATATTTGAAGTTGTTGTCCAACCAGAGCAACATATTAACAACTTAATCCTCATATAGTCGTCATGGTTGTTATTTTTCTTCCCACTTGTGCGTATCAGGACACAGAATAGTGAGATTTGTTGAGAATCAGTGACGTTCAGTTCAGATGAATGAGGCCTGGATGTTATGGTCGCATTTGAATCGGATATGTATCGGATATGAGTCACATTCTAAAAGAATCTGACCTGAGCTGTTGACACTGCTATGAAAAGATCAGATACAGGTCACATTACATCAAAAAAATCAGAACCGGGTCACTTCAGGCTGCAGTGTGAACGCAGCCCTAGTTTTCCTTTGTGTGAATATAAGCCAATATTAAATGCGCTGCTTAGTTAAAGGAAAATGTATTTTCCTTTTTGTAAATGTTTCTCAAAATAAAGGAAGCGTTTCTGTTTTCTGCTAAGTTAAGCTAACTAGCTGCTATGATAGCAGGACTGATTCATTAATTTAACTCTCAGAACAACAGTAAAGTAAATAACTACATTTTGTAATTAACTCTGCGTTAACAAAACTGGTACAATTTTTTTTATATACTTACAATATAAGTATAAAAAAAACCTTAGAGAGTATATTGCTCTCTAAGGTTTCTTTTCATAACAATACTTATGAAAAGAAACTCACATTTTTCAAGATGTAAATTGAAGATTAATTTGTGTCCATTTAATGATTTAAATAATTAAAAGATAATTGGGCTTTTGGGGGGATAAAAGACAACTATAAGGCTGTAAGTTTTTCAGCAGATTAAATACAATTGTATGTGAATAAAATTTACTGGAACTGACTAGCTTAACTTCAGCTTAGCATAGTGTGAAAACAAACCCCTGCGTAGAAAAAGGGTTTGTAATCCCACACAAATATATATTTTGTTTCTCTAAATTTCAAAATTTCTTTTTACATTTGGGTTGTATGTAAATGAGTACCCTTAGTTTTTAATAATAATAATAAATCACATTTTTAGCTAAGCCAAGCTAACCAGCTGCTAATATCCGATCTGGTGAGATTTGGAAAACTAGTTTCTTAATTTTAAAGCCAAAACAAACCATTTAAATTTTCTTCGTTTATAAAAAGGAAACTGCAACAAAACATCTTGCATAACGATGCGTGAAAAACTGATTTTCCACCAGAAGTTAATAGAAAACCTTTTTAGAGATACAGTATTCCACCTATGACTTGGCCACAGAAACACCTGATGAGATGAGAATGAAAAGTAAAACCATTATTTATTGTACATTGTTAGGTAGAGCTGCGATAAAACATCTTAAAGTGACGGATAAAGAAGCGTGGCTGCGGTTTATCGTTCAGCACCTTCTATGAACTATGGCGCAGGTGATCGTCCTTCCTTTGCATTTTCTCTCCTTCTTCCCTGCCTCTTCAGTAAACTCCGTCTCTTGATATTTGCTCCTGCAGAAGAAGCGCCTGACACATCAGACAGTTTTGACGGGATGTAATCGCAGAGAAAAGAGCGGGAAGATCTTTTCACATGTTAGTATTTAGAAGGTGTTAGCTGATAGCGAGTCTGTAGTAGTGACTGTGTTGTATGCAAGACTGTGTTTGTGAATCTTTCTCATGTAGACTTCAAGTTTGATATCCGACATTTCTGCCCAAAATGATTTATCTAAGAGTCGAAGGGGGTTTAGTTTAATCTTAAATAAGGCACTTGTCAATGAAGGTTCATACTGAAGCTAACAGAATGTCTTTAAAATAAAGCTGGCCACTTCGTGTCCATAACATCATGGACATTTACAGAAGTTTACATTTCTAAAGCAGCTTGTGTGACGCCAAAATGTTGCCATGGAAAAGCTGTATTTAAATGTTAAATCGCCAGTAAAAAGTGCTAAACTTAAAGCTGAACTCCTTTTGAGTAGGTATTTTAAGACGGCTTGGTGTTATGATGAAGCAGGAATGTAGGTAGAGTAGTGGACAGTTGAGAAAAGGGATGTCTGTGTTTTTGAAGCACATTTTGAAGGGACTGATGGATTTTTATGTTTTTTATTTTTGAAGACCAGTCTTAGCTCTTGTATTTATAATTCCTGTGTTGAAACGAAGATCAGATCTGAATGCTCTGGTCAGTCAGTCACACTGCATTATATATACAGATACTTTGAAGGAATCATTGTTTATGTTTTCTTTGTTTGGTATCAACACTGTGATTCTCTGTATTTCATTCAAATTGCTTCACTTCTTTTTACTTGATCTGTGTGTCCATTAAATAAACAATGTTGTCTTACTATAAACTGACTTTTTAAATACTTTTTATTCACAATTTGAATATTGTTTTGTATGCAGGCGTGTTTGCATTAGTGTAAATGTCTCAGAATTAAATGAAATTGGTGTCAAATCTTTAAGTTACGTTTGATCAGCAAAGCATTTTGTGCTGCTATAATTTTAAAGATATTGATAAATGTTTCCGGAGGTCATCAAAGATTAACTGCTTTTGCAATTTTAGCAGCACAAACATTAAATTTCTTTTTTAAAAATGATTGCAGTCCAAATATTTTTGCAGCACAAATGTAGCACAGATATTTCTTTTAATTTTGTGAATGTGGACTGGCTAGTTGACCTTTGACCCCTAAAAACATTTATTAATATCTTTAAAATTAAAAATAGTTGACACCAACTTCACTCTGCTGTTTGCTGACTCATCAAAATGTTGCTGAAGATGGTATTTTTGTAAATATTACTCCCAGAATGCACTGCATTAGGAAGGGGAGGAGCTTCAGGAAAGGAAACTGATGTCATAATTTATCAGCTACTGTCTCCATGCCAACTAGCGGGAAAAAAACATTCATGGAAAGCAGTGAAAATGTTCACCTGAGAATTTTAACGCATAACTAAAAACCAATTTAATGAGGGATTAACCAACATATTTACACGCCACTGATTAAAGTTTATTTAATTTATTTACAGTCACAGAAAACAACATCAGTGACATTTTAGATATGAGAAAAATGTGAAGATAGTTTACATTCATAAAGGAAAAAACTGAAACATAAAGGACAGAGTAGAGGCCATAGCGAAACCCTTCAATGCTCTAGATCAGTGGTTCTCAACCTGGGTTTTATGAACCCCAGCGGTTCGGTGAGTCGGTCTCAGGGGTTCGGCGGAGCCTCTGAGGTAAAGACTCACTTGTGTAAAGTCGNGCCAATCAGAGGATCACGTTACATTGCTTAGCCAATCAGAGGATCACGTTACATTGCTTAGCCAATCAGAGGATCAGGTTACATTGCTTAGCCAATCACAGCTGGTGAGGAGCTCTGATTGGAGGAGCTTCACTCTCACCATGGATTTGAACTTGTGTCTTTAATTACTTCAGCAAAGCTCACAGTTTTTACCAAGTTCTGTATCTTTCTGTGTTCTTCTAAATCTGCTTCTTAGTCGCATCTTTTCAGGGTTCATTCTGCCTCTAGTGGTGTGGAGGAGGTAACACAACTAATATGATTACATTACTAAATCAGAACCACAAAGTCTTTATTATTAATTTTTCATTCTCTTAAGAATGTAGAGCTAATTAAATGATCAAAACCTTAAAGTGGTTCCAGTTTCTCTCGATGGCCAACCTGTTGACACTGTGGCTCATTTTAAATGCTTTATGACAGAATCCAGTCATAAAGCAACAACAAATTTTAAATACGTTCCTGGACAGTCAGCTCAACTGTGCTGAAAACACTGACTATATTTTGAAGAACTGATCTCAGAGACTCTACCTTTTAAGAGGACTTAGTGACCTTGGGATGATATAGACTAGAGTTTAGTTGGGTCACCCCTATGTCTTGAATTTGGGGGGGGAATCATATTTAATGTATCACTACAGAAGGGTTCAGTGAATGCGCATATGAAACTGGTGGGTTCGGTACATCAAAAAGATTAAGAACCTCTGCTATAGTGAAACCCTTGAATGCTTTAGCGGAAACAGTGATGCATCAAAACACATATTTTACAACAAGTTGGTTAAAAAAAGCTGCCACCTGTGGCAGCTGGTAACAGTTTGTGCTGCTTTAAGCGAGCTGTGAAATCATCAATATCAGCCTTCAGTAACGGACGGCCGGCTTGTTGTAGCAGTGAAGTGGCTCAATCTGCCCTCTTTCGATGAAGAGAGACGTTAAATGCCATTCAGTCTGTTTGAGAGAGTTTTCCATCACTGTCCTTCGTCCACCTCCAGCTCCTGCAGCTGTTCCTGGACGGCCTCCAGGTCCTGGGCCTCCTCCGACTTCTCCTCCTGCTCTTCTTTCTCTGTTTGCTGGTTTGACTCTTCCTCCTCCGTCTTCGGCTCCTCGCAGCCGTTCTCCAGGTTCTCTGAGCTCTCAAAGCAACCCGAGTCCCGCGGCTCCTTCAGGTTTTCAGCTGGCCTCTCCTCTTCATCACCCTCTGGTTCAGACTCGTCTTCAGCTGGAAGATGGAAAATAAATGGGGTTTAAGTACAGGATATGTCACAGGAATGTTTAACTTGGCTTCAGACAGGATGACGCCGTATTAGAGCCAGCGCAGATAGAAAATTAAAAATAGACGAGCACATATTACCAAAAACCCCCTGAAATTTTGAGATTAATCCTATAAATCTAGAAATAAACAGGGAAATTTCTGAGCTAGAAGCTGAAAGTTTAAAAATTTCAGAAAATTTTAGATAAATCAGTCAAAAAATTTTCTAGAGGAATCTGATAGTGTTGGATTAATCTGAGAAATGTCATGGAGAAATTTCTGTTCGCAAAATCAAAAATTTGCTAGAATAAACAGAAATTGTAGATTAAACTCAGAAATTTGTGAGGAAAAAAATTGGGAAATTCTGAGTTTAAAAGTTGAACATTTTCTAAACAATTTCAGATTTTTTCTAGCTAATTTTCCCAGCAATTTTCATGTTTTTTTCTAGAATATTTGATAGGTTTTTTGTGAAGATTTACTCATTTTTCCTATGTACTCTGGCCCCAAAAACAGCATCGCAAGACAAAGATAATGCACTGCAAAAACACAAAATCTCACAAAGTATTTTGTCTAGTTTCTAATATAAATACCTTAATAAAATTGAAATATGACAAATCTGACTCACAAGCAACTTTTTAGCATAAGATAGGAGCTTGTTTTAGTCAACAATTCATTAATATTGCCTAAAAAATTATAGTTCCACTGGCAGATTATTTCAACTATAATAATAGCTCAATATAATATAGCTCAACTGTGGCTGTAATCTGTTAGTGGAATAAAAAAATAGATTTATGGTGTGGGTAAAATGTCATGTTTCACTGACACATTATGTCACTTTTAGCTAAGGTTTGCATGTCAGTTTGTTGTTATTGACCTTTTAGGGCTTTCAGAAGGTCAAACTGAACAAGGTTTCCCTTTATGCTGATGATATTTTATTTCTAATACCCAGATTTCTTGAATTTAATGGTGTTTGGTTGACTTATATATATATATATATATAAATTTAAACCAGAATTACAATAAACAACTAAATAATGAAGAGCAATATAATGCATTCTATACTTAAATTTACCACTGGACATGCTGGTCAAATTATAATCCAGCAAAAGTACAGCTAACCAGTTTAACCATTAAAATGAGTTAAATCTGACAGAAAAGCCAGTTTTCTTAGTTTTCCTCCTAAATAAAGAGAAAAGCTTTATTTGCAGTCTGATGGTGTGAGCAGAGCTGAAATCTGACGGGGTTTTGCCGTGTTTGGACCTACAGTCTCTGAGCAGGTCAGCTGCGTTCAGGATCTTGGAGCGGTGGTCTGGGTTTGTGATGTTCAGGTCGTTCAGGTGAGACTCCTTCAGTCCGGTGAAGTCCTCCAGGCTCTGGAAGCCATGCATGGACAGCAAGGAACTCAGCTCCTGAAACACAGTGAAACTCTCATCAGACGGTGATTAATGTGTGGACAGGAACCAGAGCGGTACCGGCTCGGTCCAGGTACCGTCAGGCCGATGCGGTCCAGGACTTCCTCCAAGGTTTTGGGCTTGGATTTGGACCGGCTGCCTTTGCTTTGGCAGCGTTTCCTCCTGGTTGGAGGCGTCTCATCAGGCAGAAGGTTGACATAGATGAACTTGAAGGATCCCACTTTGTTGTTGAGCTTTCCTGTCCAGGTTCCCACGGGGGGTTTGTCGATAATCTGGATAATGTCACCTTTCTGTCAAATAAGACGCAAAGCATCGAGATGAAGGTTTGTTCTAATGAAACCTAAGAAAACATGATTAAACTGTGTTGTACTTCAATTTGGGTCTCAACTGCATCTAAAAACGGTTAAAACGCTTAAAAAAAACCCCCCGACAATAAAAAATTTTATGGTTTTTTTTGGGGTCTAGAAAATGCGTCATTTCAAAAACATAAGTGACATTTGTTGGTATTGCACCATTACCTAGCAACCCCAGCAGAGTTCCCTGTGTTACCTAGCAACCCCAGTAGAGTTTCCTGTGTTACCTAGCAACCCCAGCAGAGTTCCCTATGTTACCTAGCAACCCCAGCAGAGTTACGCCTGTCACCTAGCAACCCCAGTAGAGTTCCCTGTGTTACCTAGCAACCCCAGCAGAGTTCCGCCTGTCACCTAGCAATTTAAGCAGATCCCCAGCATGTTTGGTCAGTAGGTTTTACCGGTACATGCTCTGTACAACGGCTGCTGGAAAACACAAGTGTTTTGTTGTTGACCCACAGTCCAGATACCACTTGGTTGTGCAGGAGTCTCTACTTCTGCTGATCAAAGATGTGCGGTCGTGTAATTAACATCTGTTTTCAGTAAACTAGAGGTGGGTGGCTCAAGCCAAAATATCCATAATATTTATAATATCTAATAATGTCAGTGTGGCAAGACTTAAGCTTAAATTTTAAGAGGGAATCTGAAACAGATTGAATTTTTTTAATTTAATTTCTCAACTCTATTTTAAACATTTTTGAAAATGTTTTGCTCATAATCTGAAATTTTCCTCTTTTTTTTGCGAGAAAATATCTAAGGCAAAGTTTTTTTTCTAGCAAATTTTTGACTTTTCAAACGAAATGTCTGGATTTTTTAAAGGAAATTCCTGAGACTTTTTTAAAGGAAATTTATTGCCCCTTTTTTACTACCTGCTACGCGGTTGCAATAAAACAGCTCATCCTGAAAAAAGCTCAAAATAGCAGAACTGAGCAAACTAAAATCTCATTATCTAAGAATGATTTTGTGTGAAAAATGTAATGGTCATATTTTGTATCACCTATACAAATAGGTGATACATATCTTTTCTTCTTACTCCTTTTCTTAAGCAATGTATTCCTTAGATTGAGTCAGTGTGTTTAAACATTCAGAAAGCGTCGAGCCCTGCAGATTATTCTCCCTTTGCAGAATAATAATCAGATGAGCCGCCTTGTTTCGTGGAGCTAACAAGCTCCCAGGAGGACAACAACCACCAGACAGCAGACTCAGCTAAAGGCCAGATCTCAGACAGACTCACTTGGAGTTTGAGCGACTCCACATCGTAGGGGCTGGGCGTGAAGTCGGTGTGAACCACGGCGCGGCCGCAGAACGGCCCGTTGTAGGCGCTGTCCTCCAGCCGCATGCTGTCCCGCTGGCTGTAGCCGCTGTCCAGGCTCTGCCTGTCGCTGCCTGAAGACCACAGACGGTTAACGCTGGACAAGAAATCAGCAACAATATGCAACGTAGGGCTGTATAATAATATCGATATCGTGAAATATATCAATATTTTCTTTCCTAGAAAAAAAATCGATATTCATCTGCAAGTATCATGACATCCAACTGTCACCTTGTTCACTCACTGCTTGCTTCACCAGGTCATCAGGCTTAGAGTGATTCCTTCAGATGTTCAGGTTA
>CAEGAF010065231.1:0-14514 GCA_903067075.1 Micropoecilia bifurca
GAAAAAGTTATTAAAAACAAGTTTTTGTCTAAATTAAGGTGAATTCATGGTTCCTTTTTCCACATAATGTAACAGTAGTGTTTATGATAAAAAAAATAAATAAATGACAATTATGTGACTGGTATCGCGGATCGGTATCGCCAATCATCCCACAGGGGTGATCGGTATCAGCAGAAAAAAACCTGATCGGCACATCCCTACCATTTACTCATCCACAGTGATGTAAGATTGATCAGTGATAAAAAAAAAAAAAAACCCACAATAGTTGTTGCTGCTTGTTAGGTTAGAGGACATTTACTTCTTTCCGCACAGGGTCACGTTTGTTTGAATTGCAGTTATTTGATGATGTAAAATATTGAAACGTAACAAAAAGCAAAATAAATCTATAGGGGGCAAACATGTTTTTACTGCACATGTATTATGGCTCTCTGCCGTTTCCTGAAATAAACTACAAAGATCATCTCTATAAAAATGACTGACGACCAAATGCTGTCAATTTAAGATTAATGCAATCAATATTTTTTTCACATTCTGTGTTCAATATATTCTTTTTTACATCTTGAAGACACAGTAGTAGTAAGATTCAACCTTTCAAGATGTTTATAATCCATATAAAGTCTTTTAAACTTTCAAAGAGGGACACTTGATTTCCTCCCAATGTGATGCTCTCATTTAGTTTTCTACTCGGCAGTAAAGCTGAATTAATGGGTGAGAATCCATACGACATTACGAGTTATAAGAAATTTTTAAACAGTATTTTGCATAATGTTTTTATTATTTTTCATACTGCGTTCTAGGGTACACAGTTGGATACAACATGAATTATTGCGAACAAACAATATAAAGAGTACAAAACGGTAAGAAACCAGAGTAATGATTTGAAATATAGTTTAGAACATGTGTGTTCGCACCCCTAATGCTGTTGTCTCCAAACTTTTAATGACATGGGCTTGAAATGTCAATCCAAAAGGTTTGTGAGCCATATAAACATAATTTTAATAAAGTATACAATTTATCTGGTCAGCGATTAAATAAAAATGCAATTTTAGTGAAACAAATAAAATCCTTAATTTTGTGGGGAAGTAATGTGCGAGTGATTGTAAATCCGGAACATGAACAGGGTTTTGTTGGTTTACCGTAATAAAATAAATGCGTACAGTTTCCAAATCTTTCAGAGGGAGGAGTTGGAAGAATTTTCATTTTTGTGGGCCTCAAACTAAAAGTTCATTCCTCATTAACAAGAACAAGACTTTGATTTCTTCTTTTCTTGAAAACACACCTGTTATATTTAGCAAAGTTTAATAAATCAGCTAAATGCATTTAAGTAAAAATTGCTGGATATTTGTGATTCTGTTAACGGTGAAATTATAGAGAAAACTTAATGATTAAAAGATAAATACTTTGTTTCGCACCTAATTGTCTGTGTTGGAATAATTTCAGTTCATTGTTGTGAACTTTCCATCTGCATCAACCACCTGAGCTTCTGGGCCAAATCTATTAAACTGTACAAATATTAAACTGCAGTCAGGGCCGCACTTTGGACACCCTGGCCTTTCTGCATATGGTGGACTTATTTAATATATTCTTTCGTCTCTCCACACATTAACAGTCAGCAGACGGTGTGTCCTCAGAATTGAACTCGAACCATGTCAAACATTATAATGGTTGACCAGCTGAAAGACCAAACTTCTGCCGTTGCTTTGGAAAGTATGCAGTCAGTTTCCCTCTCAGTATTCGTAGGGTTGTTTATGCTCCACAGGGTGTCCTTACTTCCAGCTTAGGCCTTTAACTACTAAAACATTTTCATGGGTGGAGTTGTTCTAATTAGATGTTAGAAGCTATCCCAGACACTAAGGTTTTTATTACATGCCTATTAGGTTTATGTAATGTGTAGGCCTTACATTCTTTCTTAGATTTTTTCTCTCACCACAGACATTGATTTAGTCAGGTGGTGGCACAGAGTATAAATATCTAACCTTTGGGGGGAAAAATCGAACCATGAAACCCTCAGTGCAACTATGCACAGCGTGCAACAAGTGCTGCAGCCAAGGGTTATTTTTAGTGACTGAACTTATGTGGCTTTTTTTCTACTGGATTTTCTCACCTGAGCTGATGTAGGATGGTGGGAGGTCTCTTCTCAGGCCATTTGAGGAGGCCAATCAGAGCCCACTGAGTTCTTTGAAGAGAGATAATCTGTCCTCACATTAGTTTGTACTGAAAACTAAATATGCTGAAGTAAGCAGAACTCTGCTGCACATTACCACAGGGGGAAAACCCCCCCACTGTGAAATGCAGAGCCATGTGACAAGCGTTCAGTTTAGATTTCTGAGAATGTGTGCATGCGTTGACTTAGTGGACACATGTCTAAAAAAGCCTCTCTTTCCATTGCAGCACTGCGACGAACGGTTCCAGTACAAGTACCAGCTGCGCTCCCATATGAGCATTCACATCGGACACAAGCAGTTCATGTGCCAGTGGTGTGGCAAAGACTTCAACATGAAGCAGTACTTTGACGAGCACATGAAAACACACACAGGTGAGAACTGAGATCTCGCTGTTTGCCTCCGGGTCAAACCCACGCATACAACCCTGGAAAAAATTAAGAAATCACTTAAAATGATCAGTTTGTCTGGCTTTACTTTTTATAGGTATATGTTTGAGTAAAACGAACATTGCTCTTTTATTCTATAAAATACTGACATGTTTCTTAAATGAAATTTATTTGCAGAAAATCAGAAATGGTCAATAGAATAGAATAGAAGTACTTTATTCATCCCAGCCAGGAAATTACTGTGCAGTTGCAGCATTCACACACACACAGATCAAGTTACCAATAAAAATAAAATAAAATATAAAAATACTATAAAATGTAGAATCAATCAATCAAAATAACAATAAAGATGCAGCACTTTCAGACCTCAAATAATGCAAAGGAAACAAGTTCATATTCATTTAGAAACAACAACACTAATGTTTTAACTCAAGAGTTCAATATTATAGAAATCAATATTTGTTGGAATAACCATGAAGTTTTCAATGGTCTCTTATTTTTTCCCAGAGCTGTATATATATGTATATGTATATATAATAGTACTAGGGATGACCTCTGTGTGGAAAAGTTTAGGATGAGATTAAAAACTGTATTCAGCTCAATAAATCAAAAAGTATTTAATTTCTGAACTCGCATTCTTACACAGAAATACGCCTCAAAACCTCTTAAAAGTGCAGCACATTCAAAATTGAGAAAACAAACATTCTGGGTGTTTTTTCACATCACAGTTCTGTAAACAAATGATATCTACAGAACCAAAACATTTTGTTTGTTGTAATTATCAGCAATTACAGTAAACAAAGCGGACATATTGACTCCATCAAGCAGGAGAACATTTCATACAAAAACATTCAGCAACAGTGGTAAATATTCCTGGAGATGTCCTGTTTTTATTTAATGTTTTAGTACTTTAATGCTGCAAATGAAAAAAAAAATCTAATATCAATGGATATGAATCCTTGAACTTCTTTAATGAGGTCTCATGTTCACTGTGCTACTGACCTCTTGGCTGATTGTAAAGAAAATGTTAAGATCACTGAACAAAATTATCTGAAAGGGGCTTTTAAATGCTGTTGAAGTAAATACAGGTTAAACCAAATTTTCACACAACTGAAAACTTTGGTCCAAAGTTTTTTGTTTTGCTTTTTGTGTCCCATTCCTACTGACAGAACCAGTTTACCAGAGGCACTGGTTTCACACGCATCTTAGCTCAGCCCACAGGTTTTCTACAGGACTGAGGTCAGGGCTCTGTGATGGTGTCTGCGCTTTGTGCAAACTTTAATCCGCCATTTTGTGCTTCTTCCTCACTGAGTGAGTCTGTTTTCATAATCACCTTGTCTTATTAAGAGCCTCAGCCAAACCAAATCTTTAGTTTTCTACATTTTACACCAAAACACTTCTCTCTCTTTTTTGGGAACCAGATAATTCCCACGGCGTTTGTATTTGAACAGAATCATTTGAACAGATGAATGTAAAGTAGCAGTATTAAATTATACGTTCTGACTGATCTAAAACGAGACGCATTTAAACTGATTTATTGTTTGACTGTGAGGAAGAGTGTTTCTTTTTATACAGCGTATGTAAATATCAGGTTTCAACCGTAACCAAAGTCAAATGGGAGTTTTTTCAATTATTTCATGTTAGCTTTTTATTTTATTTAAATATTCAAGTTATTTGTGGAGTTTTTTTATTTCTCTCTCTCTCTCTTTGTTTTTTTTTTGCAAAGCTTAATGCAGCTATATTTATTCACAAAGTTTTCCAAGCTCTTGTCTGCCCTCCTCGCCGCCTGCCAGGCACCATAAACTCTCTATAAAAAGGAGCAAAACGGGGTGTTGCCTCTTTGCTTCGCTCTTGCAATGAGAGGGGATGTTTTACATCAAAGAACAGCTCTGCATATATTGTGGCTTGTAATGACTACCCAGACACATGAAGCTGTACATCCTTCTGTTTTTGTTTTTTTTCCCTTCATGTTTCACCAATTTTCTAAGAACAGCCCGAGCACTGATGCCTGCGCGTCATCTGCTGTTTTTCCTGAGCCGTGGGTGGACACGCCACACTCAGTTTGGCCCTCAAGGTTATATTTGTGATGTGTAATTACGCTGCCCTCTCGTATCCCTGCAGCTACCGACCAATTTAGCCTCGTCCAGGAGGAGACACACCCAGCCGTACTCTGTAATAAACCAAACTTTGGTTCTTTTTTTTTGTAAATTCCCATGATTAAACGTAACAGGTACAGAACGCTGGCGCATCAGCTGTCATCTTTTGATATTCAGTTGGCGTGGTGGAGCTTCGTGAGGAACGTGCCAGAATCCGGCATTTGGAGAGCCCTTCAGCAGGCTGTTAATAGACGGCTGTGTGGGTGGTAACAGGCACATTTAGTGGCTCCGTGGAGGGAGGTTAATGAGAGCAGCATTCTAACGGGACTGCTGTTGTTCACTTTCACATTTCCCATCCTCCAAGTGTGAATTGTAATAGCTTCCTGGGGAGTGGGTGGGTTGACGGCAGAGACCCTCGATTCAAGATGGAGGCTTATTTGCATTCTCAGAGCTGAAGTTGAAAAGGAAACTTTGTGTGAAAAGCTTCAATTGTTTGAAAGTTTCTTACCAGCACATTTGACAGCAGATGATTTAGGGCTGATTTCGATGATGAATTGATTATTAAAATAATCGTAGACTTGTTTACTAATCGATTAATCATTAACTGAAGGAAACAGACTCTAAAAAATACCACTTGCTGAAAAACAGCATTCTCTGAGTAGTAATTAAGCCAAAAATGTACAAAAAATAGCTTTTTTATTTTTTCCTTAACTATGTAAAGCACCTTGAAATGCCTTGCTGCTGAAATATGCTATACAAATAAAATGTGATTCACCTAGTTGAAATTCTGTAAAAAAATAAATAAAAACAAGCAGAAAGTGCTTAGCTTTTCACATGTTGATGTTAGAAGTATATTTTTAGCTGCCGATACATCCTTTGCTACAAATAATCAAGCATACACTAAAGTACGGCTATGTTGCATTTTATGTGCATCTTTTCATGCATTTCTAATATTATCTAAAGGCTTAAATTAAAAATCCAAAGACTGTGCGGTTTCAATAATCGTCAATAGATTAATCAATAACTAAAATAGTTGCAGCTCTAAAATTATTTGACTCTGATTAATCATCCTGTTTGTCTTTCAGGGGAGAAGCCTTTCATTTGTGAGATCTGCGGGAAGAGTTTCACCAGCCGGCCCAACATGAAGCGCCACCGGCGCACGCACACGGGCGAGAAGCCGTACCCCTGCGAAGTCTGCGGCCAGCGCTTCCGCTTCTCCAACATGCTCAAAGCTCACAAGGAGAAGTGCTTCCGGGTCACCAGCCCCGTGGTCCTGCAGACTAGCGGCTCCTCTGTGCCTGTCCGCCTCTTCACCAACGCCTTCTCCTCCCCGGCCTCCTCCTCCTCCTCTCCCACCACCGTCCCCGGGCCCTCGGCGGCGGCGACCCCCGCCGCCACCTCGGCCTCTGTGGGCCTCGCCCCGACCGGAGGGCCCGTTCCGCAGCAGGGCCCCGTCGGACACACGTTCTCCCACGTGCAGCTCCATTCTGCGCCCTCCCATCATCATCTCTCCAACGCGCCGCAGCAGGCCAATCCTCACAGCCACCATCACCTGGTGGTCCCTCCTGTCGCCCACCTCCCGCCTCCGCCTGCTCTTTTCAAGAGCGAGCCGCTTAACCACTGTGGGCATGAAGACAGCAGCTACCTGCACCACATGGCCCCCCTTGACAAGGGTCCCGGAGCGCCGCAGCACCACTGAACCCGTTGCAACACCAAACCACACCTTGTTTGTCTTCTTAAAGCTCCGCCTCAGTTTCTCAATCGCAGGAACTGGAAGCAGGGTCTGCAGAGAGGAGTTTGCTGCAGACAGCAGGATGAGACGAAATGGGAGCTTACATGTTCCATCAGATAATGGGGGTTTCCTGCGTAGACGTGGCTCGGCTAGAATTAATCTAAACTCGTAAACATTAAGGATTGAAACTGTCGCACCATCCGTGCACACGATAAGTGAGACATCACTTTAAAAAACTGTTCAACCCGGCAAAGGTTTTACAATCGCTAGGAATTATTCTTCAGAAAACGACTCTGTGTGAACATCTCTCTCCACATTTAATTGGTGGAAACTGGTTTTCATCACAAATAAAAGCTGCTGATGGAACTCAAAATCCATAATACCTAGACTCCCTGGATCTTCAAAGATCTGCTCCACTGAACTTCACTCTTCTTTGTATTTTGTTAAGGTCATACATTAGTCAGGACATGAGCTTTCTGTGCCGCTCATCCCCATAGCAATATTGTACTTATTCTCCAAGCTGTAGTGCAGAAACCTCATGGGCAAACAAATGTTTAATGAATGTTGAAACTGGTTCTACCTGAGCTTTTATTTTCCTGTACAGTGGCCAATGTTAAAGGGACAGTTTAGCTGCATTATTTGAGGCTCTCTGGCTGCCTCCTCATCTCCAACTGACTGGTCTGCTCCAAGTCTGCCAAGAACGAAGCGTTTTGGTTTTGCATCAAACTGTCAGTTTTGCAGACGTGTCACTGTTTAGCTGTTTGGAAATCATTTTGAGTTAATTCGTGATCAGTTAAACACAATCTGTCAATATTGCAACTTTAATGTTACTGTCCAGTGATGAGTAATATTTTACTAGCTCACAAAATAACTCACCTCCCCCCCCGAAAAAAACTGTTTATTATCTTAAGATTTTCTAAATTTGATAAGTAATGCACAAGGAGTTGTTATGGGTTTACTGAAATGGCTGGCTAACATTAGCGTTAGCATATTTTGATATGACCTGTTGATCATTCAGATGATAGATGGGAAACTTTATTAATCCCTTTAGGATTTTCCCTCAAGGAAATTGTCTTCCACATAGCACTTTTAGATATATGATGAGAAATTGTTCCAGTTAAATTTGTGTGGACAAGATGTTCTCCTGACTCAAAAATTGATTTCTGTGAATGTCGTAATTGTTAATGACTTACGTGTTAATGATAGCATTGGATTTACGTGCAGATACCAGAGAGACTCTCGTTTTCTATAAGCATCAGTGTGAAAGGTGCACCAAGACTTGGACTCATGTAAAACTGCACATTTGTGAAATCAGAGCCACAAATTGATCATTTTGTTTTAAATGTCCAATTTGACATTTAAAACAATGTCAGCTGGGTCTCAATGTTCTTGCAAATGTAACTGCTAAATCCAGCTACATGAGCTCCTCATCTGTTAGTTTTCCTTCGTTCTAATTATTTCTTCACTATTTTGCAAACTCACAATGCTATGACATCTGTCTGCTACAGCTAAGGCAACAATTACTGCTAAGTTCACAGCACCTCAGTTCGAAACGTTTGAACTGTCCCTTCAGGGCTGTCAGTCAGGGGGCAAACAGCAGTAGAGTAAAATGCAGTGCCATAGGTTACAGTGAGATGGGAGAGATTAGTTTTTAACTACTTTGTAAATTAAATTGAATCTAGACAAAGTCTCAGATTTATATCTGTAAAAATGGTGCTTTCCATTACTTAAAAAGTCCTTATTTTACTTTCTAATTCAATTTTCATAACCTAATCTAGTGTGTGTGGGGGGAAAATTTGTGTCCTTTCAGCCTGGCTTTTCTGCAGTGAAATTAATGTTTGACTTGATATTTTGTGATCGAGATGACTTTAATTAAACAGGATCTGCCCCAGGACCACACACACACACACACACATACACATACACATACGGTCACTGATTTACCTACAGTGACCAGTAGAACCACCTCAGCTTACAGGACTGTTGGTCAACGTTTGCTTTTAGAAAATGAATGACTGTCGAATAATACTGCCACTGTGAGGGGCCAGACATGTGGCCCCGTCTGCTTTTGTCCTCTACTTTATTTTGTATCCCCATCTCTCTTTGCTGCTGTTCAAACAATACGGGTTACCATGTTAAAGGTCGTCTGACACACACACACACGGTATACACAACTGGGACCTTTTTCATTGAAGCTCTTAACAGTATATTATGCATTATTCCTCAGCCTGTATTCCACGGTTTGGTGTGGGGTGGTGTTGTAATGTAGAGGCCAGATGTTTATTTTTATTTTATTTTTTTTAATTTTCTGTACTGACAAACTTTGGTCAACAAAGACCAGCGCATGTCTAAACCTGTTGAATGTTGTCTAAGCAGAATGATGGTTTATAGATCATTCTTGTTTCATGTTCTCAGATTATTTACATAGTTGTTAAGCTAATGAACAGCCGTCACATGCAGTTAACACCAGATTTTTACATACACTGAATAAAAGATTGATTTTTATTCCTCATCTTCTGACAAACCTTTCCTGTTTTTAGATCAGATTTAAAATTACAAGAATGATTTCTATGAGGAAGTACTAGAACAATGAAATGGGGATTCTTTGAGATCGTTTATTATTTCTTCAAATTTAGATGTTTGCTTAATTCTCCTTGGTATTTGGTGGAATTGTAGGAATTTTGCTGACAGACGTTGTTGCTCAGTCACTTTTTCAGTTCCTCCCACTGGTTTTCTGTGGACCTGAGATTGCGGCTTTACAATGGTGGCTCCAAAACTCCCAATTTGTCGTCCTTAAGCAACTTAATTGCTGTTTTGGATGCTGACGGTCATTACCCAGTTGGACCAACTATTTAAATCCAACCTTTAAATTCCCGGCTGTCATTAAATGCTGCCTCTGTGTTTTCACATAATGATGTTTCTTCAAGATGCCATCTATTTTGTTAAGTACAACATAATACTGCCACCCTCATACTTCACAGTTGGGATTGTGGGTTTTTGGCTGGCAAGTTTCTCTTATTATTATTTTTCCAGAAAATGATTCAAAGATCATTTTGGGGCTAGAATTTTTGTTTTATTAAACAACAAAAATGTTTGAAATTTGGATTCTTCTTCACTGAGTATCCTTTTAGCTCAGAAATGGATACGTTTCTGAGCAGTTTCAACAACAATCTTGGGTTGATTCTCGCATGTCGTACATAGAAGCTACCCAACGTCTGAGCACTTTGACGGCAGAACATTTCCATGGTGTTTATACTTTCATAAAGCTGTTTGAACAGATGAACTTGACACCTTTAGGGAGCTTAGAAAGGTGAATCAAGTGACGCTCCCCAACTCTCTTCCTGATTTCTTTCAATTTTCCGTAGTGTCATAAAAGGAAGCTGTGCTTTTGAGGGGTTGCCTTAAAATACATCCTCTGGCAAAGCCTCCATTTAACTCTAGTGTTGGGAATGAACAATTTAACAATCAGGCTCTTTATAAACATCTCAGCTTTCCTGAATAGCTTAAAAGCATAGTCATTTTATTGTAAAACTTCTGATGTTAAAAAACTCAAAACATAGGAACGAAATCCATCACTGCTGACCTAAAATAGTAAAAGCTTAGTTTGATTTAATGTCCAACGGTGAGGGGGTAAAAACAAATTTTTATATTGTGTATGTAAACTCTGGTTTCAACTGCTGTTGTACTGTCAGCACATGATAGGAAATGTCAGGATAGGAGGCAGTGGTCAGAAAATGTCATAAAACTGGGGTTCTTCCGTTGGCCAATAGGTGCGTGTCTGGTGTTTTAAGGAGCAGAAGCCGTGTGGGCTTGTTTGGTCTGAATCTTCCCTGTTCTTGCCACCTCAGACTTGATGGTGCATCGAGAGCGTATTGTTCCATGCATTGGTCTCAGTTTGGTCTCTTACCCAAAGCTGCTTTTACAATGTGTCCCATTAATGTGTCATTAGAGGAGTAAATAGGGAGGGGGCGGACAATGGGAATAAAATAACCCATCCTGTCATTCTGAAATGGTTAAGTTCAGTAGTTTAGCGCCAGGCCTGCAATTAGCCTGTCATCTCTGTTCGTCTTAAATACTGCTGCAATATTATTTGCTATCATTCAATCTCTGTAGGCTCACTGCTGGGATTCAGGATTTTGCAGTAGGGGTATTTTCAGTCTTGTATTGTTCCTTTTATTTTATTTTTTTAAAGCCTTTTGTTATTCTCTGCACTTTACTGCTGCGTGGGTGATGCGCAGGGAACGGGGTTAGGGGAGGGGGTGACAATGCATTGTGGAGCAGAATGCAGTTGTGACTGTATGGGAAATGGATGGAGGCGATTTACTTTTGAGTGGATTTTTTTTTATTTTGTTTTTGGCAAGGAAAGGAGGAGAATCTAAGGTGGAGGTTGACGGTGTGCAAGGGACCATAGCTAATATACACATCTAATGTACTTAACTTCATTTTGAGAAAAATAGCCTTCAATGTGGACCTTTCCTTCAAAGTACAAATGATGAATTTGCTGCTTTTGCGCCATCACACAGGCCCCTCCATGTATTATTGGAAATACGTTGGTCATTTTAATTTTATTTTTTTTCCCGTTGTGTCCGTTTTCTCTGTTGCAGAATGATTCTCCTCCTCCTTTCTTTGTTATATAGAATGCACTTTCTACTAAAATCCTTGAGTAGTTAAAAAAATAACATTGTATATTCTTTAAAGATGTTTTAAACAAAAAATCAAAATTCTTTCCCCTTTGTATTTTTAACCACTTAATGTAGCATTGCGTATTTTATTATTGTATCTGGTACAAAATGTGCAGCTTTATAATGTCCTGTTTTGTCCTTTTTGTATGTTTTCTGGAGATTGAGGATAAGTGATAAAAAGTTGGGCCTTTTTTTGATAATGTACATTTAACTGACTGCTAACTTTGAAAAGTAAAAACTCGTAGCCATGATATTTGTTTCCTTGGATCCTTTTTATTCCCCTTTTTTCCATCCTTTGAAATATTGGACAAAACTGGCACATAATTTAAGGTTTCAGGTATTGCGGCCTAATAGAATATCTGAGAACTGAGCTCGAAAGGAACTTTTAAAAAATCCACATTTATTTATTAAACGTTGATGATTAAACGTTAACCACTGGCGTTTGTTGCAGAAGTTGGCTGACGGCCAAAGCAAGACCCAAAGTGTCTCATCTAGGGGACAAAGATAAAAAAAAAACAGCAGCAGATCTTCAACAAGATGTTAAAGAATAATTAAAATCAATGTTTGAAATGCAGCAGCAGGAATATTAGAAAGGTGCATAAATAACTGCCTGCAAACTGAAGCTGAATTGTCACAAACATTGGGTGATGTAAGAAACTGAAGTCACACAGAAAACATTTGCTTACTGTTTCTTGAAGCTATTGAATTATTGGCCATTTAGTTTTTACAGACTTATTTTTTTCTTTTAATCTATGAAAATGTTTGAATCTGTTCAGGTTGAATTGGCGCTTTTAGAGCAGGTCATTCTATACTAAAACATTTGTCTACTTTCTTTTTATTGTGAACATGAATAATATTGATTGGGATCAGCATCTTCCTGATTGTGTGCTTCAGTTTAAGTACGTTCCAAACGGAGTTTGGCTCCAGCGTGGACTATTGCTGATTGATGCAACTCTTGCTTCAGCTCTGGTCTTTTTCCTGCCTTTTTTTTAGTTTCACTGCAATTTTGGTATAACATTTCACCAACTCTTTGCACCGAATCTGAGAATTGTGACATGTTTTCACTACTATTAACACTCCTAATCTTTTACGAATCTTTCCTGTTCATTTTGGGCAAACAAACAGGATAGTCCCTCAATTTAGGTCATCATCTTCATAGGTACCAAAAAGTCTTCAAGTTTTATTGGTGTGAAGTGTTTCCCTCCTCTTAGGACGCATTATTGCTGGAAGAATCCCTGCTTTCTCTTTACCAGGTGCGTTCAGTGAGTCACATAATCCTATAGGTAGAAAAGGCCGATGGGTGCAGAGAAAAGTGTGTGTGTGACTCACTGTTGGCGAGTGGGTGGCCAGGTACCGGGGCTCACTTCACGAGCAGAGGAGATAATAACACGCCGTCTGTACATCTCCATTCCCATTTGGGTTTGAAAATAGTCGGCCTCCCCAGCTGTTAGTCATTACGCCTTCTGGTGTCGAGGAGGGAGGAGGCTGCGTCTGTCGGCAGGCAGATAAAGCGAGTAGAGCTTCACGTCGCGCTTCCCAGCCGCCTGCTCGTTCTGTGTGCTTCATTAATCAGCGAACTCGCAGGGTCTTATCAGGAGGAACAAGCAGCAAACATGGACTCCCTTGCTGCGACACTGATGTTTCTCTGTAGCTAGTAAATGGAAACATAACCTTAGTTCAGATTTTGATTACTTTTAAATCATTTCCATCCAGTCCTCTCCTCAAATGCGAAACCCAACAACGAAAGCCATCCCTGTCCTGCCTTCACAACAGACTCGAGGCATTTTACCGTTAGAATGGCCCCGCTTAACTAAATATAGATCAGCCACCTAAAAGGAGGCCAAGATTGAATTTGGAAATCACTGAGGGTTTTTACGGCAACATTTAAAAGTAGCGATGTAAACATCACCAGAACAGATTTTATGACTTGGGTTACAAGCCTCCAAACTGGAACTGCCTCCAGTTTCAGGATGCTTTTCTGCAAATCTGATCTATATTTTTTTTAGTGCTCGCCCGAACAAAAGTTATGCCGCCCGTCCTTTTTGCATATTTGACACACTTGTCAAATATGGAAAAGTAAAAAAGTGACAAACATCCTCACGAACATGTTTATCGCTTCTTACAGCCCTGGTTTGCAGTTTGATTCAACAAACTTGAGGAATGTGCGCTACAGAAGTGATCTAAATGAAATTGTTGGCCAACATCCAAAACATTTCACCAAAAACAGCCTGGCACTACGTAAAAACATGCTGATTGGGAGGTCTTTTTCAGTAGAGTCTGGACATCTGGTCAGAGTTTAGTGGTGGATTTTAAGTACAGGGCAATCCTGGATCTCAACCTGCTGGAGGCAGCAAAAGACTTGAAACAAGGACAGAGCGGCCCTTACGCTTGATTTTGACGAAAACATGTTCAAAGTTCCAAATCTTAAACGGATGGATATTCAAACTGATGGTTTCAGAGACTCCGATCTAAATTTGGACAATTTTGCAAAGTGAAATGTCGAAATAGTTCTAGTTTCTAAATGTGGAAAGCTGCGCCAGTAAAGCTAACATGATTCCAATAAATAGCAGTTAAGACTCAACTCGAAGGGACAAAATGTGGAAAAAGTTCAAAAATACTGTTACAAGGAACTGTAAATGTTTCACCAAGAGATAAAGCTGATAATCTGCTGAACAAGAACAGATTAAATAAAAGGCTACATGTACCAGACACTTGGAAAAACCAAAAAGTGGGTCTTTGAATATGTAGAACCCTCATCCAACAGAATATTCCTGCTTTCCTTCCCCCTCTCTCTCCCCGCCTAAACCCTCTCATCTCATGAAAAGTGCCGTGAACGCGCACTGTGGGCTGCTATTAAATGGGCCGGACTTGAATCCGCGGGCGCGTTCACAGCGGCTCCGCAGATAAAAGCGCGGGTCGGGCTGCTGCTGTGACTCTGCCTTCTGTAACCAGAGAGACCGGATCGAACCTGACAACGGATCGGAACCAGCGCTGGTGATGCATTTACGGCTTTAACCTTCTTCTTCTCACTTAAATCATCATTTAAATATGCTTTTAAAATATTTGTTTTTTTTTTAAACTAGAGCTTATTGTGATTTATTCGATTTTTTTTTCCAAATAACGTTTAGGTTGCCTTCAATACCTAAACTTTGAAGAAATAATTTTTTTTTGCCTGAGAATAGGTCGGCAAATCGTTTAGATAATTTAGACCAGCTTAAAATTCATATCAGCCTATTTTGCACGTCATTATTTCATTTCCAGTTGGACTTTGACTTATTTTATTAAGTCGTTCCTCTAGTTTCCCAATTGAAAACGTAATACTTTCTTCCTTTGCCTTTTAATACAATTCAATACTCCAATTCCCCTCCCCACACACCTCACACACACACACACACACACACACACACACACACACACACACACACACACACACACACACACACACACACACAC
>CAEGAF010065239.1:0-10047 GCA_903067075.1 Micropoecilia bifurca
TAAAAGTGTCATAATTTACCGAATGACACTTTATGACAACAGTCATAAATATTCATGAAGGCTTATTCATGTTCATGTCATGTTATGTCATGTTTATGACAGTGTTGTGTCAGTCTTATTCACCCCCCTTCAAATAAAGTGTTACCCTTTTATTACAGTGTAGGTGCGGAGGAGCTACATTTTTTCACAGATTATTTGTCTCAAAATATTTTATCTTCTTGAAATCTTTTTTCTAAAATCTGCATAACAAAGCACATAAAACTGGAAATGTGGAATGTAAAAACTGTTGTTTTTATTTATCTATTGCAACCTTGCATCAAATCAACATTTTTAAATAGTTTTTTTAGTTTACAGATTTTTCCTGTCACAATTTTACTGTTTATTACTGTTAATAATTTTTTTTACAGTGCGCCTCTTTACTGGAAATAACTACATTTGATGTGGATCAAAACTGAAACGGATCTATCTGTTTCCTAGAATGTCTCCAGACGACATCTGATGTGAAAATGAACTGCAGTTGCTCTGAATCACGCAAGCTTTTGAAGTTGAACGTATGATCCAGAATAAAAGTGGGTCAGTTATGCAGAAAGCTGCACAGTGTCAGCAGGTTATGCACTTCAACAATAAGTATCTCTTCATGCTCTCTACTGGAGCGCTCTTTTATTCATTTTGTTTGCAGAGCGGAGAATAGAAGCAATTCATATCAGCTGAGGGGAAAAAATGGAGCTTGGCTCACCGCCAGACTAAAAATATGCAGTTTTGACAGGAAGAGCCTTACAGGAGACCTGAGCTGCATTATTATTATCCCAGACAAGCACAGACTCTTGGAGGATATTATTCATTTCAGCACGACTCCTGCAGCAGTTATTGATCCCCTGCATACAAAAATTGAAAATTACGCAAGCAAAGTATGCAGAATCTGATCAGATTTAACAACAAAAAGTGTTTCTTAATGTAAAAAGACAGCATGAGGCTAAAGATGTAGGATTTGTTTTAAGAAATGACAACAGATGCAGTAACATCTTGAGTCCCGTCTTCATCCTCACAGCTCCCAAATCCTCCTACGTAACAGAACGTGCTGCAGTTACTCCTGAGGTAAGAACCGTTGCAGAGGATCATCCCTAACTGATGCCGGATCGGACCAGCTCTGACAAACCCATTTTCATTTTGGGCCAAATCAAGATCAAGGACGCTCTCAATGTGCTGATAAAACCCCTGAACAAACTTTTAAAACATTATTAAATTCTTAAAATTTAATTATATTGACCATCTTTCACATTGATCAGACCCTCAATGTCTGGTTTTGCCATTATTTGTAATAAAAATCAAATGTCTGTGGTACTAATTTAAAAACATTTGTGATGATGACGGCAAGTTATTCCTCATCATTTGGATCATGGACTATAATTAGTAATGGCTGCTTAGTACAAGTTAAAAGTTACACAGTAAAAAGGCTGGTGTTGAATTAACACCCAAAAGTGTCTATATGTGTCCAAGTCAGTTGGTGTAAAAGTAATACTTTGAAAGTGTTAAAAGATTGACACCCATTTTTGTTAAATTAACATTGGTCTATAACACTAAAATGGGTTTAAGAAAAGTTAAACTTTCTATTTCTGTGTATTGTTTTGAATATTTTCCACTGGATTTGATTGATATTGGCACCTTGTGGGGTCAATTATTTACCCCACAAGGGGTAAATAACACCACATTATATTTTGTGATCAACACTACACTGGTGTTACTTTTAATATATTTTAAGACTAACACCATTGTAATGTTAATGTGACTCTGTTGTTGAATAACACCTGCTGACTCGGACACCTTTGGTTGTTAATTCAACACTGATATTTTTACTGTGTAGCTTCTCTAAAACTCAAAAAATCTGCAATAAACTCACAATTATGCATTAGCGCAAAAAAGAGCAGGAATTTGGTGATTTTGCCTGAATTTCCACAAAGATTCGCAAGAAACTGGACGGAGTAACTGATGCGATCTGGCAGAAAGTATATAAGAACTGTCTTAATTTGACTGATAAAACAATATTTAAGCACACTGTTATTGTCTAAAGTCTAGAGGGCTACATAAAAAAATTGTGACGGGCCGGATTTGGCCCCCGGGCCTCGAGTTTGACACATGTGGATTAGGCTGAACAATCTCACCGAGTCATAATTCTTTAATAATGTGATTCGATTTTAACCTAAATGTTCTTTAAATGTTTTTCTTTATCTTTAAGGAGAATTTTTGCTCTTTTTTCCACTAATTTGGTTCTCAATTTGTTTACAGTGCAATGCTGATGCATCGATCAACATTTTCCATTTCTGATACCGATACAGATATTTGAGGTATCGTACAACACGATGCAGAAAAACACTTCTGAATTTACTTTGTTTAAACGCAAATTACTAATTTATTTTAAAACTCTGCTCCAGCTCAGCACAATTAAATAAAACAATAATTTCACAACTTTGATTTGTTCAGTCAGTGCAATTAGAAGAATAAAATAACAAATGAAGAAACTGAAACTGACACAAAAACAATAAGTTGTTCAAATTTAAGCTGAAAAAAAAAACCCTTCAAAGCATAGAATTAAAACAAATAGATCTGGCCTTATGAATCAGACATATTGTCACCGATATCAATATCCTGACTGATACTGATATTAATATCAGATCAGTGCATCTCTAATTAAATATTTAGTTCTAGTCTCTATTCTAGGAAAAGTGTTGCTAACAGTAAAATTGTTGTTATGTTGCTTTTTGTCTTATTTTCTGAATGCAGTTGAAACATGTTTTAAATTAAAACATGAATAAATAGAGACACCAGAAACCAAAAATAGACTCTGGATGGATGAAAAACATTAATATTTTAAAAGGATCTGATTGTATTATAATTTGGATTAAAAGAAAAAAGAAAAGTATATTACTAGACATTATTCAGATTAATCTTTATAATTAGATTGTACAAAATTAACTCCATTTCAGTTAAATTAGTTTTTAATGTGAACCAGATCTCTTTTTCTCAGTTACAATATGAAAATATCTGGACTGGAAACAAACTATGATGCACACATTCACTCACAACTTTCATAATTTTAAAATCTTAGCATAAATGTTTGAGTTAAAATTTGTAAAGAATTGTCTCTGATGTTTCCTCGTTTTTCCCGGCTTGGTGTGAGCAGGACTGACTGACTGACTGACTCACAGACTGTGAATCCTTGCTGTTGTCCCTAGAGCGGTTCTTCGCCAGCCTCTTCTTCTTCTTGTGGAGAGGTCGCGACTCCAGGATCATCTCCTCCAGCTCAAAGGTGGGGTCGCAGTGGAGCCGACCTTTCTGTGGGAGGCAGACGAACAACACATAATTAGAGAGACACCAGGAGGAACTGCAGACACAGGAAGGAAAAATGGAGTTTACAAGAACGGCTCACAATATAGCAGAAGTTACACACTCAGATTTAAGACTTTTTAAGGCTATTATGAACGACAATGAACAGAAATTGCTTATTTTATATCATGTTGATGACGTTTTTAACCAGAATGCATATAGCATTGTACTGGTTAGCATCAGAAGTGTGCGAAGGCTACGCAAAGAAGCTAGCCAGCCAGCTAGCAAAGCCTTAATAGCAGCTAGCTAATGAAGACGTTTGCGTGTGACTCAAACTTTAGCCTGATCAAAAAATATCCTGTGAGAAAAACAACATATAAGCGATTAAATACTCTTCATATGATAAAATTTAAGATGTGATTAATGTATTTCAGACTATTTGACATAGACTGCAGAAACATTATTTTTGGTCCAGCTTCTTGCACAAATGACACATCAACATTTTTGCACTTTTGCTAATACACTGCAAAAACACAAAATCTTGCCAAGTAATTTTGGTCCAGTTTCTTAGTGCACTTGAAGTAAAACAAAGCCAACCTGCAGGTAACTTTTCAGCAGATAAAAAAGTAAATAATTCCTTAATATTGATGAAAAACTGAAAGTTTCCCCAGACAAATTATTTCACAGACATTTTTTTCATAAGTGAAATAATCTGCCAGTGCTGAGAAGTTTCTCGTAAATTTGTGTTGTCGTAATTTAAGTGAACTAAGATATTTGCATAAGAAACTTGGTTAGATTTTTTGTGTTTTTGCAGAGTGTTTTCTCTGCTGCTTTTAAAATGGCCCAATTGTTGTTGTTTTTTAAAGAAAAAACACAGTTAGATGTTTTTTTAGCTATAAATTAATGTTTTTCAGTAATGTGACAAATCGGCAGGCACTGCCTTTCACCTAGCAAGCCAAGCCCGTTGCCTAGCAACCCCAGTGGAACTCTGCCGTCTCCTAGCAACCCAAGCAAAACTCCAGCACGTTTGGTCAGCTATTTTATCACTGAACAGTAGCTGCTGGAAAAGACAAGCGTTTTGTTGTTGACGTACCATCAAGAAACCACTTTCTGGTTTCTTGTTGGTTTTGCAGGAGGCTCTACTTTTGCTTTTCTAGAGGCTCATTCTGACAGTATCTTAAAATTGGCAGAAAGGACCAGACTAAAACCTCATTTTCTAAGAATAATTTTGTAATGAAACCATTCATGGAAGCATAATAGGCCACCTTTAATTTTAGATATATGAATTTGAGATAATACATCGATTGTCTTTAAACATTTCATACATTAGGAACGAATCCAGGCTCCATCTTCTTCTCATACACGGCGTCCCAGTTGACGGCAGCGAGGTACGGAGACGCCTGCATGTCAGACAGACTGGAAAACCGATGCTCCGGGTTCACAGTCAGCAGCTGGAAGGAACGGAGACACACACACACACACACACACACACACACACACACACACACACACACACACACACACACACACACACACACACGCTGTCACTAACATCGCCTTGCCAGTTCGAATATCACCTTCACAACTTCTCTCCAAATCTCACCAGTCACTTCATTCTGAGTGCTGAAATACTTTGCAGGTGTGAAGTAAAATGGAAAAAGAAAGAAAAGACGTGAACCGGCTGAGCTCCCAGTTCAAGATTCAACAGAAACAGTTTGTTTCTAGTTCCTTATCGCTTCCCTGATTACCTTCATAAAAACATGGAACTTTGGTATTTATGAGTTAAATATTGATTAACTCCAAACTCACAGAAATCTTTGCTCAAAGTTTCTTTTTGTTTTTCTCGCGTCAGTGATCCATATTCAGGTAATTTAAAAGACCTAAGTGAAGTTGCCCCCCCACCTTCTTCAAATCAGACAAAATTAGTGTCAAACGTTTGTGCAGCAAACATTTTCGTTTGTGTCTCTATCATTTTGAGGATATAAAGTAATATTTCTAGTGGTCATCCAAGGTCAACCAGCCCCCACCTTCTTCAAACCAGACAAAATGGCTGTCAATAAACTCGGCTACGTTTGTGCTGGTTTGTGCAGAAAATGTTTTGTTTGTGCTGCTTTGGCTTTGAAGATATTAATGAAAGTGTAAAGGTCAAAAGGTCAACCAGTCCCCCAAGCTTTTATCAAACAAAATTGGTGTCAAACGTTTGCGCTGATTTGTGGAGCAAAATTTTTCGTTTGTGCCGCTATAATTTTAAAGATATAAAAGATATAAAAGTGGGGGGGCTGGTTGACCTTTTGACCTTTACACTTTCATTAATATCTTCAAAGCCAAAGCAGCACAAACAAACATTTTTACTGCACAAAGTAGCACCAATTTTGGTGACACCAATTTTGTCTTATTTGAAGAAGGTGGGGGGGCAACTTCACTCAGGTATTTAAAAGAAGCTGAATGAAAATAACATCATTACAGTGTAGAATTGATCTGTTGATTATTTTTTCCATTAACTGATTAACAATTGGATAAGCAAAATGTTCTTAATAGGATAATTTTACACAGTTTGAACAAGGTCAGGCCAAAGCTGCCACTTGTTGATTTCTGCTGGCCAGAACATATTTAATGCAAATATTTATATATTTGTTGTACAGTTTTGGCTTTGATTGCGTTCTTCTTTCAGCAAAATGACGTTTTTGTGAGTCTTTGTGCTCCAGTTAATGATTAATCGATTGCTAAATTAGTTTGTTCTGATAATTGATTAATCACGATTAATCGTTTCAGTTCTACATTAAACCAACTATTTTTAATTAAATTACTTTTATTTCCTAATTGACAACAAGAACGCGTCTTTAAATTACAAATTTGCATATTTTTATTTATTGTTTGGCATGGTTTCCCTTTAAACTGTATTATTAATTTGTGATTTGCAAACACACCATTTCAGGTCTACCCTCAATATTTTGTGAGACAAAGAACAAAACAAAAAAACCCACAAAATGAAACAGTTTAACATGTGAATAGAGCCACAGACTCGGGTTCAGCAAATGAAATCTGTGACTCTCAGTACGGCTGAAGTGGGAAAATAAATGTTGAATTAAATGTTAAAAGTGAAGGTAAAACAGGAAACTGGCAGAATTAGTTATGGCTTTATGGTTTCTGTGCCAAATCACTGCAGGAAACTGATTGATTATCTCTTCAGTTGAATGTGACGTCATTTCCAGATCAAACCTTCAAATTCATGTTGGAAAACATTTGCGCCACTGATGCTCTGCAGGAAAACTGCTGCCGCATTTCCATATGAAAACAGCTGCTTTCCCCCAGACAGCCTGAAAACCAATAAATATGCTGTTTGTTCTTTAATAGCGTGCTTCGTGTTTCATCCTTCACCTGGGGCTAAACGCAGGAAGTGATAATGGGAAGTGGCTTTGGTTGTCTTGCTAGCTCTCTTCCTGTGCTTTGTTTTCCCCGTTCGGTCGCAGGATGATTCACTTTTTCTCCTGCAGGGCCGGTTAAGGTCTATCTGGGCGGAATCCAGACACGCGAATCGATCAGCGGCCGAGCGGAAGAGGCCGTCTCTCCGACCAGAGCGCTTCGTCATCCAGACGGACTGAGGCTCGCACTGGAAAACATCGCCTGGAGTTTATTTCCTCTGTTTACTGGAGGACTTTTACTGAAACCAGCAAAGAGACGAAGAAACGTCTGTGTGATTCCACATCATCTGCTTCTTTTGGCACTAAGTGAACAATTTACAGGGGTTATTGTATTTCTGCAGGTTTTCACCAACTCAAATTTAAGATTATTTAAAACCCTTATGAATTAAATTCATACAACAAAACATTAGGGTCATAGAGAGTAAAATAACAATAACATCATAAATAAAGTCATAATATCACGTGGATAAAGTTGAATTCAGAGAGGAAAGTATAAAAAGTATAATAAAGAATAAAGTCAGAATATTTTGAAAGTAGTCATAAAATTACAACTTTATTCTTGTATTATTTCAACTTTATTCTCATAACGCTATGACTTTATCATTGTAATTTTATATTATTTTATTTTACGGCCTTAATACTTTGTTGTAAATGTAAGACCTGTAGGGAGATAGAAATTTATTTTTAAAATTATTATTATTATATATTTTCAAGAAATAGCAAGACCTCTGAGTCATACTAAAGGAAAAGCTTATCTTTAAAAAAGTATATATATATAAAATTTACATGACACTATTCCACTGTTCATTATCTCTTCTTTACTATAATCTAATTTTACTTTGTTGAAGATCTTTGTATGCAAAGTTATTTGTTCTAGACATTTTAAGGCCTCAGTTTTAGTTAAAACAATTTAAGACATTTCAATTCCTCAGTTTTAGTTAAAACGATTTAAGACATTTCAATTCCTCAGTTTTAGTTAAAACGATTTAAGACATTTTAAGGCCTCAGTTTTAGTTAAAACGATTTAAGACATTTCAATTCCTCAGTTTTAGTTAAAACGATTTAAGACATTTTAAGGCCTCAGTTTAGTTAAAACAATTTAAGACATTTCAATTCCTCAGTTTTAGTTAAAACAATTTAAGACATTTCAATTCCTCAGTTTTAGTTAAAACGATTTAAGACATTTTAAGGCCTCAGTTTTAGTTAAAACGATTTAAGACATTTCAATTCCTCAGTTTTAGTTAAAATGACTTAAGACATTTTAAGGCCCCCCTGTTTCCAAGCGTTGATGCTCAGCTGGCTGTGCTGATCATTAACACATAGATGTATGCAGAAGAGGAAAGAGGTGACTTTTCCTCTCATGCATGTTTCTCTTCCCATCTGTCGCTCGTTTCCCTGGATGCCCTCTGGGTCTCAACTCTTCCCGTTCCCCCCGGCGATGTTCCCCCTCTCAACACAAATCCTCTCCTCTTAACTCTCCTTCCATCTCAGTGCATCACCTCCCCGTCTGCACCGATCGACTCTCTAACTTGGGATGAGATGAAAATTCGATTAGCACTCCGTAACACTTTAATTGATTCCTTCTTTAATAAGTAGCGTAATTAGTCAGAGCAAAGATCCGTCGCTCATTAAATTTTAGAGATGCAGCGCAAACACTGAGTCCCCTTGAGGTTGTGAAGTTGGTTTCTGTAACGTCGGCGGTGCAGAGAAACTCAACTCCACCACAGCTAAACCCAAAGACTCAAGGTTAATTACTGACAGATAATGCGCCACGCTGCAGGGGGTGTTTGCTAGTTTTTCTCTGAGAAGACAAAAGGTCAGCGCTGACTAAAAATAAGATGATGAAATCTCCGCTGACATTTCCATGTAACTGTGAACTCTGCTAAACTTAGTGTGAGGAAAGATGTTTTCTTTTTAGACCCAAATCGATGATATGCTAAAAAATGCTCCTGAATTTTGCTCTTTAAAATAATCTGATGTTAATAAAACTGGAAATACCAGAGATTCTCAAATTATGGCTTTTTCGAAAGAAATAACTTTACCACAAAATCTTCCTATGCTGCTTTAATTTGGCAAATGCTTCTTTACTGGAGGCCAAAATTTACCCAACAGCTTCAGGTCCTAAATCAAACCTTTTATGTTTACAAGGAAGACAAATGGATTAGCTGGATTTGTTTAGAGGCAGAGTGAAGAGTCTGTACACAGAGTGTTCAGGTACTCAGCAAATGTAGTTTCCTGAGTGATTATGTGAAGCCATTTTTGTTTTTTAGGAAACAAACTTTAAACTCAGGTGAGGCAGAGCGTTTTTTTGGGATTATCCAGTTCAGGTTTCTGACGATGCTGTGGGATTGCAGTGATAGGTTAGTCCTCATCTGGGCAAGTCCCAGTCCCAGTTCCACCATTATCCATCTGCTGAATGCAGCAGTAGAGTTTAGCCTGGGAGTTTATTGAGTCTCATCCAAACCACCAAAAAGTACCAAGAGGACAAGCCTGAGGTAAATCTGACACACTGAAATACCTCCAGATCACTGACTTTGCTTTCCGCTGGTTGGATGTATTGTAGCCAACCACAAAACAAGGAGAAGCAGCTTTCAGCTTCTACGCACCACAAATTTGGAACAAACTTCCAGAAAACCATAAAACTGAGTGGCTTTAAATCTCAACTTTAAACCCACCTGTTTAGAGTTGTTTATGGCTAAATTACAGGTTTTTCTGTCTTTGATGTTTTTTAATGTTTTTACCTTTACTTTTCATTTATTTGTTAATTTCTTTTTATTTTTCTTTCACACCGTCTCTTTTTAATCCTTTTTCTTATTCTTTTTTAAATTCTCTTTGTCTTTCCGTTTATTCACTGTCACATGATGTTTCTATTTTAATTATGTAAAACACTCTGAAATGCCTTGCTGCTGTAATGTGCAAAACAAATAACATTTGATTGATTGATGGATGGATGGATGGTTGGATGGATGGATGGATGGATGGATTGGATGGATGATGGATTGATTGGATAGATGGAAGGATGGATGGATGGATGGATGGATGGATGGATGGATGGATGATGGACTGATTGGATGGATTGGATGGATGGTGGATTGATTGGATGGATGGGTGGATGGATGGATAGATGGATGGATGATGGATTGATTGGATGGATGAATGGATGATGGATGGATGGGTGGATGGATGGATGGATGGATGGCTGGATGGATGATGGATGGATGGATGATGGATGGATGGATGGATGGATGATGGATTGATGGATGGATTGATTGATTGGATAGATGGATGGATGATGGATTGAAGG
>CAEGAF010065264.1:0-28791 GCA_903067075.1 Micropoecilia bifurca
CATTATTAAATCTACTTAAGTAAAGTACAGATACACGAAAATTGTACTTAAGTACAGTAACGAAGTACTTGTACTTCGTTACTTCCCACCACTGCGTATAACAAGCAGGAAGTTGCTCTGAAATCAACAGCATGAACGTTTCAATGAACTCCCACACCACTACTTGGATGGATTTTGTAAGAATTGTTGTTTCTATAGAGTTTTTAAGTTATCCTCATTGGCATGTTTCCATAACCAATACCAATAAAGTTTGTTTTTTTTAAATTATTTTTTAGGAAGTCAGGTTTCATCCCTGGAGGATATAAAACTTCCAATCCCACTAATCACCACAAGCGCAGCTCAGTTTTTATTACAGTCTCAGTGAACAGTATATTTGCAGAGGGAAGACTTAATTATACACAGTGAGGCATGAAAAATGCAATATTTACCCACAATCATCAAATAGCAGGATAGGCTTGTGTGCTTATAGCAGCTTTATGGCTGACAGAAATACAAATTAATACATCAAGGTGGGTTATGGTGAAGATGGTGTCACATAAGGCCAAATCCAGAAAAAAAATCGATTTCACTTTAGAATATTAAATCCATAAAATCCATCAGTAATAGTTTTTAATAGCTGAATATTGTTAGTTGGTATAAAATGGCTGCTGCGTTTGAGGTTGATGGTATTGAACATTTTTGCAGATGCTTCTGCAAAAAGACACACACCATCAAACTGATGAAAACTCTGACACTCATTGGATGGATGGATGGATGACCTTGAATAGCAGATTGTATTTAGGTCTAGACTTTGACTGGACCATTCTAAGACTGGACATGAAAAGGCTTTGGTGAGTTTTTAGGCAAACCTCCATCACGATCTTGAGTGTTTTTCAACAATGAATGACTTTGACTTTGTCGATCTGTTGTACAAACCAGGTCAGTTTTGATTTTAATAACTAACACACCACGTTAAATTGCAGTCTCTTTACATCTATATTGTTTGGCGACGCTTTTGTCTGCTAGCCAGGTACATGCATACTGTTCAAAGCAGAGTCCAAGGGCTGCACTGCTGCAACATAAGTACCACAGTACCACTTTGTGCCAACGTTCCACAGGTCAGTGTCATTGAGATTGGGGTTGCCGCCATGTTTACATGCATCATTCCTCCCCGTTGACAAGCATAAAGTCCAAGCTTTTCTGAATTATTAAAACTGATATTAAATATGCATATATAAAGTTTTTCTTAGAAATAATGTTATACGTGATTGTTGTTCATAAATAGAAAGACATCCAAGGAGGAGTAATTAAAGACCTCTCTCTCTATGCTCTAATCCTTAATGATATATTCTTCGGTTTTTGTGTTCTTTAATTATTTTGTTTCCTTAAGTTTTATTTGACCTTGTCAAATGTATGTTATTTTGTAATTAGTTGGTATATTCTTTAAAAAGAAAATCTTGAGATACCAAAGAGTGAACATTAACTGATCAGTTTAGGGGTCAGTTTATGTAGCTTCCTCATTTTGTTGTGCATGCGTTATATTTTCAAATGTTAACGAGATTTTCAAAAACGTATTTTTTCCCCCAGCACATTTATGTCACAGCAAAACTCTCCCAGCGTTGGATGAAACTTTCTGCATACTTTGCAAACATCCTTCCCCCGCACTATATCCAGGACACACGCAGAGTGGATTTTAACGTTCAAAGGGACATAAAAAGAAATTTCTTTGTGTGCATGTTTAATTGCGTCAGGCCTGCAGACCAGAGCTTCTTGTAATCGGATACTAAGGTTACAGAACGTTGCCCTAGAAGTGAAAGCACTTGTTATACCCTCCTTTTTTTATTAACAACACGCACCAATGTTTCATTTATGAACAGCAGAGTGGAAAAAGAGGGCAGCAAATGGACACAAGTGAGGCTTGTGGATGTGGATTGGATGGGGGGAAGGGTCAAGCAGAGGCTGGAGTTGTCATGCTCGGAGCAAAGATTGTGTTAAAGTTGGAGAATTAATGAGGATAATGAGTCGGACGGAGAAAGCCTAACAAGCCAATTAAGACAATTTGTGTGAGAGATTAATGTCAGTTTCATTTGTTCAGACAGAATTATAAATCTACTTAATTCAGACGAGCCGTCACTCCAGTGTTCAAACATGTTGTCTTCACTGTGACAGATGTGGAAAAGGTTAGGCAGGTGTTTTAAATGACTTTATGTCCCTGACACCATTTCTTAGCTGTTGTCGCTTGTGGTTGAGTGAGTCAAAAAAGCAGACTCGGCTCAGTTTAAAGAAAAAGCTGAAAGGCAAGTGTCCCAAACACATTTATTTTATTTTATTTCTTGCATTTTTCATGCATCCTTCTTGTATTTTCCACTAGACCACTTAAGCTACAACTTCTTCTAAAAGTGGTTGCCGTCTCCAGTCGGATCCAGGACACTCGGCAGCTGAGAACGTAGATGGAAGAAAAGGGGGATGCTTCCCGTTGAATTGTGCATAACTGAAATTACCCTAGATGCTCCGTAGAGTGTAAAAGTGGTCAAGAAGTCTGCAGGAGAGGGCAACCTGGGGGAGGTGGCTTTTAGTTTTATTGTTATAAAGTAGGGTAAAACTTAGTGGGAGAGCTCTTTGGCTTTGTGCAAATCCATTCAATTTGCATAGATATCTCATGTGAGTAATACGTAGAAACAGATCAGATCTCTGGTTTTATTGGAGATTATTACATAGACCGTGATAATGTTAGGGCTCTGTGGTCTGACGTAGAACCTAATGGCATGTCAAAGTAACCTGGAAAGATGTACAGTCACGACTTGTTCAGGCGGACAGAGTTCAAACCAAAAAGACCAAGAATTCTGTTAGTATAAATTGATGGAGTAAAATATCTTCAAAAATGATTTTATTTAGTATTTGAGCTATAAGTTGGTGTTTATGTAAAATGCACAAGAAACAAAGTTAATAGACAAATATAATTGTTAGTACTTTGCGGTTGGGTTCAAACTTTTAGCTCACAATAGTTGAATATAAAGTAATAACAAAATGATAATACCAAAAAATCTCTAACAACAATAGTTGCGTTCAATGTGATGGCCTGAAAATCACAAGGTAGCAGAAATGAGATTTTACGCCTGGACATCAATGCGTAACACAATGGACACCTAGGGAAAAAAAAGTGCAGATAACCGAGTCTCAGGCTTGAATTTGAGTTTAAATGTAAAGATTTATATGGTAATTTATCCAGTGAGGAAGAGAAAGTCAGGATAATTGTTAGGCAAGGGGAGTAGCATTAGAGCTTAATAAGCCAGCAGCCTTCTGAGGGATTTAAAAAATACTGTATGGCGAGGGCCGGTCTCACCAAGTAAAGAACCACTGCTTGAAACCAAAACTTAAAAATGAAGTCAGCCTATGGATAGATGCTAGGATTTCTCATTGTTCCTAAACAATAGTCTTAAACAGAAGCTACGTTTTTATCTATATAACTTGCGCTATCTGCACATTTTCTCATCAGAATTTTTGCGACCTTTATTTTTGTATGTAAAGGCTAAAGCTTTTTTTTCAGCCTGCTAAACTGGCAGTGCACAGTAGATATGGGAACATGTTGCATGCAGTTTCACACCACAGAAAAACATAAGCTGACATGTCTGAGTGCAACACCATAAATTGTCTTAAAGATGCCCTTAAAGTTTCCCTGCAGAATTAAGCTGACACAGTTGCTCCATGTAATCCCAAAATGGCTCCCAGAGACAACGATAAGCTCCAGGCTCTGTAGGACCCAGGCCAGCTGTCGGAGGACTCCTTAGTCTTCATGAGTCGCATTGTACATTCGGGCGGGAGAATGCGTTTTGGGACTGTTCACATGACTGATGGCTTCGCATGAGGGATAAGGATTGAGACCTCTAAGGACGAACATTAGACCTATGGATAATGACTTTTAAGCCGTCGCGTTTACTATTGTGGAAGTGCATTATTTCAAGTTAGATTTCAACAAGAATCTAAATCAAAGCAGCAGTATATTTGAGTCGAGGGGTTTATTGGGTATGTGTTGTGTGTGTCTGTGTGTGTGTATGGCAGCACATTCTTGCTGACTGGAGCGGTGGCTAAGTAGCACGCCCAGTGCCAGCTGGCTCGGCTGCAATGTGTCCGGTTTTGACGTATGACGCCGCAAAAAGCAACCTGACAACCTAAATAACCATTAACTTTGGTACCAAATGAGGCTGGACATCTATTGCTCAGCATTTTTTATTTATTCCCCCAGCCCCCCAATCTCTTTGAAGCATGGAAACACATAGACAGGTGCAAGGGTGGTTCATTGACTGAAACATCCTGCACGGTGAAGGTGGTTATGCAAGAGGATGTGTATTGTGTAGAAAATGAGTGCAAGCCAGCGGTCAGCTTTTTAAACAAGGCAATGAATCAATAGCCGTAGTGACACTGTTTTGTGAGAGTAGTAATGAAAATTCAATGGTGAGAAAAGTATTGTTAGAAAAGATCAGCAGGGTTCAGTTTTTGCTAAAAATAAACTCAGAATAAGAGGCATTATACTCCTTTTGTGTACAAAATGATATCAAATTGATTACGTAAAATGCATATAATTACGCCAACGTCTTCATTCCCAGGTTTACCTTCAGCCACTGTCTTCCTCGCAGCAAAGTGTTTGTTAGTACAGACTGAACGATATTGAATTTAGTCTAAACACAAATAATGTTTCCCAAAGGACTAATCCTTGTGCCAAAGAAAGGAGTCGCTCATGACGTTTCTGTTGTGACGTTCGCAGACGGCAGCACAGTCAACGCCTGAGGAAAATGGATCCTCTGAGGCAACATTTTTGAGAAACATGAATTAATCGCTTTGATGGAAGAAGTCAATATCCTGCCCTTTTCTGCCAGAGCAAGTCTTGAAACATGGCACCAGTTTTCGTTTTTTGTTTGTTTTTATTCCTTTTGGGCACATATTGGATTTCTATTTAATTTTTTTTTTTAAGGGAAATGGTTCAAGGGAAAATGGCCTGTGCCAAAGATCTAATGTACTCCAAATACAGTAGGTCTGTGACACTTCAGCCTCACAAAAACATTCCATGGTGAACTGTTGAGACATTTTTTATAATATCAGATTTTTTTAAAGCTTGTTGGGATCTGTCAGACTCTTTTCAGAAGCAACTCAACTACTAAGTTGCATACAAGCTTTAACAGTTCCTTGTTTAACCTTCATCCTACTTGTGTTTAGCATGTCTGCTTTCCTGTCTTTTGAACATATTCTGCCATTTATTTTCTAGAAAGCATTGAAGAAATCACCTATTGCATTTTTTTTATCTGTAGAACCTTTTTTTCTCCTTATCTCAGGAATACAATAATAGTTGATCTTCCTGTTCCAGTTTTGCTGTGCAAATAGTCGTTGCAAGACTTTAGCGAACTGCAACAACAAATACATTTGTATGACGATACTAAAAATTGTGACTGTCACCTGTGATATTGGTATTGGTTTTGCAACCTTCATTTTGCAACCTTCATTTTATCATGCTTGATTTAAAAAAATTAATAAGTTGGTTCATCCAGGTGCAAGCAAACACTACTTATTGCTGGCAACATATTTTGTGATAAATCTTTAAGTGTTTTATTTGTATGTCCAGAATATAGACACACATACACCCTCACACACAGCTGGATAGACTCACACGCTAAAATACTCTCACACACACACACACACACACACACACACACACGCAGAGCGTGGATTTGTTTTCTCTGTGATGAGAGGGATTATGGGATAAAGGAGGCAAGGCCGCAGCAGTTTAGTTCAGTTTGGACCAAAGCTGCTCTGAGCAGCAGCACAATGACAAACACAGATGAATGTCTGGCCACACACAAGGGATCTGCATCACCGTTAACACCACGGCCACTGGGTGCATCGAACACGAGAGCCTCTGATTGGGATTCGGTGGTGGTGGTGGTGGATCTGTTGGGGTTTTTTTTCCTTCCCCCCTCATTTTTTCATTCGGATCGCTTAAGATGAGCAGAAACGCAAGCTTCCAAGAGAAATCCATGGATTGAAGCAGAATGAGAAAGAAGCCCA
This sequence comes from Micropoecilia bifurca, assembly GCA_903067075.1. Lineage (NCBI taxonomy): Eukaryota > Metazoa > Chordata > Actinopteri > Cyprinodontiformes > Poeciliidae > Micropoecilia > Micropoecilia bifurca. Next base: position 6,037 of record CAEGAF010065264.1, read on the forward strand.
AAAGTGGTGCTTTTAGGAACGCCCTGATTTCTGGCGTTTTTATTGCCGTTTACTGATGGATGTGTTGGAATATCACTGTTTTCACGCAGAGCTGGTAGCAGAATTTATACATTGTTGTCCCACTTTTATCAGGCTTAGCATGCAAGAAGACCCGTACTTTGTTTATGCCCTGGATTTTATTTCCCAACCACTGTAAGCAATGGCCTGACAGAAAGATGTATCCAACCCATCGACAACACAATGTGGGAACCAATCATCTGGATTCTTACGGTGACGATGTTCTTATATAGTAGGCATTTTTTGTTTATTCTAAGACTTTCTCCACATGCATGTGTTTGTTTTCTTTGACTGCTGATTTCAGAATATATAGAAAACACGTATTTTTATTTATCCAGGAGTTTTGTTTATCTATATATTATGTTTTCTGGTATTTCTTCCGTCTCCTCTTCTTCCCCATCACCAACGTTGTTAGTATAATCTGCAATAAGCGAGTCAGCTGTCACTTAAGGACTTTTCTCCCCCTTTGCTTTTCGCTCGTATAATTTTGGTGTGCGACAGCCACGGCGGCGCTCGTATTTGCAGCCATTGATTGCCAAGCTGCGGAATCAATGAGCAGTTGTTTGACTGCGGTTGATTACACTAAGCAGACCTAAACCACACAGCGAGCCTCGCAGAGAGACGAGGAGTCGCAGTAATTGGACTGAGTGCATTCTAAGCCGGAGTGTCGCACAGTAACTCTTGGTTTTCTGAAACGAGACGATCCCACCACAGAAACTGTTTTAATGTTGCTTGGAGTTAGTTTTTTTTGTTGTTGTTGTTGTTGTAAATCAAACCGTGTTGCAGCCCAACCTTAAAAAAGTGTGGAATTTGATGTGAGAATTTTCCAGATCTGGATAAAAATGGAGGAATATTTGGGATTCTGAATATTGTTCCTTATTTTATGATTTAAACATAAAAAGTCCACTAAATTCTGAAAGACAATGGGCTGTTTTACATTAATTGGATTTTAGATGACGTCTTTTAATGTATATTGATTCAAAGCTGGGTGAATTTAACCCCTTGACCTACTTAGACAGGGATTTTAAACTGGACCTGTGGCTCTTACAGCTCTCCACAATTTTTATTTTAAAATCTATATAAATTCTGACAAAATACTTTTACTTATTTGGTGCTTTAAACAAGTTGAATATAAATGTATAAATATCATTTCAGCCTTAGCATGTGACTCAAGTGATTTTATACTAAAGCTGTAATAAGAGTTTATAACCTTTGTTTTAAACCCAACAATTTAAATCCATATTTTCAAGCCAAACCCTTGTAATCCTGCCCTTTATAATGATGAAGAAGCTGACTGTGGATAAAATAATAAGAATACTTTTATTTTAAACTAACTGAAAATTCAGGTTTAACCAGTTTTACAACTTTTTTCCCCAAAATATGCAGGAATAAATTCATTTTGACAACACTTGTTGCTTTCCTAGGCCAGAACTCCATTCCATTCATTCATAATTTGCAGCAGTTTCTGAAAAGGGAAAATTGTTAGATTCTGATCTGTAATCAGGATTTGATTTTCCTCGAATTCCTTCCCCACACATGCAAATCACTAAAAAACTTTAAAAAATAATTGCTGGTTGCAGCATTTAATGAATGTGTATGGGAATTAGAATACACACATTCCAAGATCCAGTAGACTTTAAGCCCTAAAAAAGGATAAAAGATTAATATTTACTTTATATGACTGAGGATGTAGTCAATTCTTTCTTCTTTTATTTGTCTAGTTTTACTGGTGTTGGCATTCATACTTTGGCAATTTTTACAGCCATAGTTCTATGGATCACAAATTGTGCTTTAACGGTTTTGAATGTAGGAAAATTTGATTAGATTTAAGTTTCATTTGATCTGATTCTAAAACTTAGTTAGGCTCACAATTCCCAATAAATCTTCCAGATTTGAAGAAAACCATATTGAATGGCCTTGCAGTTTGAGTCGTGAAACTTTTGGGCATTTGAATTGGCAAATTTGTATGAAAATTGATCCAATAAGGGTCAAATAAAGGAGAAATAGTTCATTGCAGATTAATTTTGGTCTCACAAATATACATTGAACCATCTCTTCATGGTTTCTGGTCATTTTTTTTTAACTTAGTTTATTGGCATGTTTTGTGTACAGATATCATTTGATTTTTCTTTGCTTCTTCTTGTAGCCATAGGAATAAAACGTCAGGCTGGCCCCCACCCGGCCTGGGCTCCTGGGGAGGGCTTCAGGGGCCCCCTTACAGTTGGGACAGCATGAACAACACCAGAGATGGACGGGACTTCTTTACCAAGTACGCTTCATCCTAATCATGTATTACAATTGCTTAGTTTCACACCAGAAATTCATTAAGGAGCCCAAATTTGATAGCTTCTACTTCCTCCCCAACCCCCAAAATAAGACTGAAAAGAATTTAGATTTAAAAAAAGAAGCTGGGAAACAGATTTTGTGTTGAAAAGAGAACTGTAAATCACTATAAATAAAAAAAAAGAAAGGTTTTCATTATTAAAAGACATCTGCAGGTACAGTTTCCTAACATTTTGGGGATTATCATTTTCTATTAGCTTGACCTAGGCAAAAAACAAACAAAAAACAAAAAAACAGTTCATTCAGCAACAAACAAGGACAGAAAAAATAGAAAAACAAAAAATCAGAACTTGAGCGCAAAAAGCCCAGCTACATTTAGATTTGTCATTTTTAAATTAAATTTCCCACACTATGAAAATAATTGTCATTCCATATACTTCTTAGATATTTCAAATTTGTCTTTTTGTTTCCTTAGTTTGCATAATTTCTTGCTCTTCTTGTCTTCGTTGTGCCCCATGTTATCATCACATAACACCAACTATATGCTCAATTGTTATTTTTAGCCAAAGTTCAAGTTTGATGGGACAATTTAATATGAGATGTAAAAACCTCATTCTGTGTTGCATTTATAACAATTAGGCAGCAGAGGTTTGCACGAAGTACAGGCTGTGTGGCTCTCTGTCAAGGACGGCATGGCTTGGGGACACCAGGTCTCAAAAAAATAACTTTTGTCATGTTGATGAAAACAAGATGAACTGGTTCATTTTCTCAAATTCCATTAAATCAGTCTAATCTATACTTTTTTTTTTTTGCTGTAGATCATCATAATATTAAATTTTTTCTGTTCTTATCTTTTTGATAAAGAAGGGTTTCATTATAGGAGTCGGTGTGTTTTTGGTTCTTGTGGGTCTGCTCTGCTTCAGTCTTGACAGATTATATGAGTTTTTAATTCTCAATTGATTTTAATCAGAATTAGTTTGCAGTTTTGTCATACAGCTTTATGCGGATGAAAGTCATGGTGTTGAACCGTGTTTTATCATGACGGTGCATTTTAAGTTAAGGTCCTTTCATGTTTCACGCAGCAAGCCCCGTACGGTCACACTTACCAAAATAAAAGCCTACAATAACAAATTCAGACTGCCAGGGGAGGTTTCTAAGCCATAAAAAGGTAAAAGGAAGGAAATGATTTAGAGGCACTGAGAGTGAGTTACCTCCACTTAAACTGTGCATCACTCGTTCAATAACCTACATTCTGCGTGCTCAGTGTCGTTCAGACAGACATTTCAGGCTCAGGACCAAATGTGCAATTAAATGATGCATTTGCATTTTAGTGATTCCTCAAAGGTGACTGCAGTGACTTGCAATTCAGGAAAGGAGCAGGGAAATGTGAATCTTTATCTGATTCAACTTATTTTAAAAGTGGTGCCAAACGGTGGCATGTTGCAAGTGAAATACAAAAAATATAAGGCAGCCACTTTTGTAAAGCTTGAAGTGCCTCAGTTGCTTTTTCTAGCCATGCATCACTTTTATTGCTTTATTCCTCTACGCATTGAACTGAAAAACGAACTGCCTCAGGATGTTTGAGATCCACTAAGATGAAAGAGAGGTAACTATGCAAACATAATTTACCCTAGGAAGTTACTTAAACGTGTGATTTATCATAATTTGTGTTTTTAGAAAGAGATACTGAAACAATAAAGTAACTTAAATATAGCTTTTCCATATTTGCTTCATTTTCTCTTTCACAGCAAAACATTTTCTTTTCACTTCTTACTTTATCAGAAAAAAAATTTTATATTTAAAAGTTAGATTAATGTAAGCCTGGTAAGCATATTTTTGATATTTCATAATTCATATTTAGTGTCTTTTTTTTTATGCATCAATCCTCTCAACATCTGTAAGTTACCTGAATAGTTACAATTCTTTAAGATGTCCAGAAAGAGTTTTAAAATTATAACTGTAGAATTCCTACTTAGTGAGGAAAAAACCCAGGTAGAAAATGATAAAATCCTTCAAAACTCTTAAACTTTGGCTTATTATAACTTCTCGGTGCAAAAGTCCAATAACTCCATATTCAACAGCCTGTATCTATACATATGAACTTATTTTGCATATGTTTATAACTTAGTGACAGGATTAGAACCATCTAGAGTCAACCTTTGCTATAATTTGGATGTTAACACCTTTATAGAATATAAAGCAGACATATATGAGTTTGTTCCAGGTTGAGCATGAATTATAGTGACCCGATTCAGTAATCAGAGCACTTTTAATCGCCCCATTCTGCAGAATTTTATATGCCTTTAGGAGGCAAATTGGTTCCAGATCGCAAATCTGGAGGTTTTATGAATGCAGGAGGCAAAATGGCCTTTTGGCTTAAAATGCTCTGCTTGTGAGCCAAAGATGTGATTTACGAACACCTAATGTAACCAACCGCTCAAGTCCTACATTGTAATTTTATTATTCTCTCATTGTGTTAAAACTATTCCTTTTTTTAAAATTAATTCATCAATCTTTTGCTAATGTGCCTGATGTACAACATGTTCTCTAATTGAGCCTCCTTAGCGGCCATCTTGCCTATTAACCCCAATGTCATTTGAAAGTGAAAACGTCTGCTGACTCATTTTACTTTTCACTTTGATTTTGCTGATACTTTCGGTTGTTTCCGTCTGCTTTGTGTTTTCTAGCCAAGGCTCCCAGAGCAGCTCCCTGGAGGAGGTGCACCTGGATGGCCTCCCTCCTGCCCCTCGTCTGGTGGAGATGAGACGGGACCCGGTCCTGGGCTTCGGGTTTGTGGCTGGTAGTGAGAAACCGGTGGTGGTCCGCTCCGTCACACCAGGTCAATCTAAGAATCACACATGAGAATCTGTTTGTGAAATGTAATCTCAATTTATTGCCCTGCAAGAATGTAAGTGAACCTAACTGATGGGTTCGTGTCCCGTCACTTCTTGTAAGCTGATTGGTTGATTGCAAAATTCAAATTCTCACACCTGTTATGTGTTAAATGATAAGCACATGCAAGAAAAAAAAATTTAAGTGGTTATGTTTTGTAAAGCAAAGTGTAAGTGTAGGAGTTCATCTCTTACTGTACACATGGCAGCTAGTTAGCTAGCTAACAAGCTAGCACATGCTTCTCCAACTTGGAACTTTTTACTGATTCTTCCAAGCGCTTCGATGTCAATGGTAGCAAATTTTGTTCTATAAAGCTGAGCTCTGTAGAAAAGAGAATCATTATTACTTGAAATAATTAGTTCTCAAGTCCCAAATGGAACTGATGGTGAAACGAAGATAGCATTATTTTTTTTAGCCAGCCTATCTGAGCTATTAACCTTAATAAATTTGGGTTCCTGAAACAAAGACTGTTTCAAAATGAAATGTTTCATATTTGCAAGAAAAATGTTTAAAACAAAGACCAAGTATTACATTTAACCCAAGTAAAATATTTTCACTGAATCATCTTGTTGAGTGTGTGTGCGCACTTTCTCATTCGTCATATTCAAATCTAATCTCTCCAGCTGTATCTCCAACAGAGGCACTTTAATCAGCTATATGGCTCAGTTCAATGTTTCTCTGCGTGCAGGTGGTCCTTCTGAAGGGAAGCTGCTGCCGGGCGACGAGATTATCATGATCAACGATGAACCAGTCAGCTCAGCCCCCAGGGAACGAGTCATCGATCTCGTCAGGTAGACGCCCAGGACATAAATACACGAATGATTATGAATGGTTCCTTTCTACTGTCCTCACATAAGTGCTAAGGATGGAGGAATTATTCAAAATAAATAACTCCAAGGCGTCGTATCTTGAACTTAGTTTGACTGTACATAATTGGATCTAGATGTGACAAAATCACTAAATAGTGGAATGACTTTCTTGTGAAGTTGCACAATATAAACCAGACTGAATCATTTCAGGATTTATCGCTGCAACAAAAAGAGCCAAGTAAGGAGTTTTTATCTGATTAAACTCACAATCATTAAATTTTCATTAGGACACTTATTAGTATCGCTCCAGAGAAATTCTTGCAGTGTGTTAGCATCGCTTTCCACTCATCTGCTTGGTTCTCATTGCCGTTCTGCTCGGCAGAAATAACACTGAGAATTTAGTGCGCTCAGCTTAACCTGACTCAAAACCCTGTTCCACAAAAATCACTTTTGCATTTTTGCCTTTCAAATTAAAATGAAAGATTAATGATTGTGCGGTTGAAAGCCTCTGGTTTGAACCGCGGCAGCTTGGCCTTTGCCAGCGGCGTTTCATTCCACCTCACCCGAGCTAATCGTATTCTTCCTGTTGTTGGCTGTCGTTGTTTCTTGGTGATTGTTCTGTCATGATTTAATTGACTTGCTTGTTTCCCCGTTTCCTGGCTGCAGGAGCTGCAAAGAGTCCATCATGCTGACTGTTGTTCAGCCATATCCAGTGAGTAGACACGGAGGATTTATCATCTGTTTTTATAGTAACTGACGCTTTTAAATAAATAATGTTTTCTGCAAAAAAGTGCAGACTTGAGATGCACATTGAAAACTTGCACCACCAAACCCAAACTGAACAATTTAGTCCAGTAAAGTCGATGTATCTGTTTTTAGACATTCTGCATATATATGTTTAATTACAGTTAAACAATTAATTGTTTGAAGTGAAGCTAAATCATCTGTATGTCAAAGATTCAGATTAACTGCTGCTTATCAGCTTTTAATGCAGCGTAGTTCATAATTTTTTGAAAATGTTTTACATTTCATATTTTTTAAATATGAAGTTAAAGTGTTATGAAAAACTACTCACCCTTTTACAGATTTTTTTACACCTTTCATATCCGTTACACATTGTATGTAAAATGTCATTTTCAAATTATGGCCTTTGAAAAAAAGTACCTGTCCACTTAGTGCAGTAAAATTAATCAATTTTTTAAGTAAAAAAAAACTAAAATCTGATTATTTGTTCACAGAGACTGAAGCTAAATAAATAAGTCTGTTCTTCAAGATATCATTGCAGTTCATGTTATTACTTTTTAAAATAAACTTTTACATTTATGTTTGCATTGACTATTTGATTACAATGAAAGTTTGATTATTTACATAATGAAATGAATGTAGAATCAAGTACCTCATCAATAATCTTCCTGTATGAAACAAGTACTGAGAATAATGAATGTAACGTGTTTCCTATCAGAAGTAAATATGTGATATAAAAATAAATAAAGTGAAAACTACCTTAGAGTTTTTACCTACTGCCTTTTTATTGTTTCTTACACTGCTTACACGTTTCTGACAGGAAGATTATTGATGATGCGCAGCCTCCTGCCTCAATTTTCCATGTAAATAATCCTAATATCTCCTCTCATGGGTCATAATCATGTAGCAATGTAATGAACTACTTTGATGTTTCTGATGTAAGAGCCATTTTCAGTTTGTAGAAGTTCCCTTTGGTCTTGGCCCCATTTGAACAAGCAATTAACTTCAGCATCCAGGACCAGTTAATAGAAATTTATTCTAAACAAAGATGCCAAGGGAGTTGTGTAATGCAGGAAAGATACAACCATTGTACTCCTTTTAGTAGAAGTTCACTTTAAAACCCCTTAACTTTACATTTAAAGTTTTATCAGGGGGGAAATGGAGAAGCGGACTGGCTGCAGAAAAGTCAAAAAAGGCTTTGATGTGAACTGCAGTCTCTGCATTTGACAGGAACCTTTAATTTAAAAGAAAAGAAAAACTCTAAGAGCATTTTATGGCAACTATATGGAAAACTTATTTAAGTTTAACATGCTAGTTAAAAAAATTTGGGGCTAAAACTGTTAACAGTCTTTTCTACAAACCATTAGCAGTCTGTTAATTATCTTCCAAGCAAATATTTTCAATTTGCTAAAAACTGAAAGAATAATTTTATAGAGCTGCAGGACAGAGTTTGTTTTCTGATTGGAACATTTTGTAAAGCTTTGAACTGTAGAAACAAATTTAAGGTATAAAATGTATAAAAACAACAATCAGTGACAGAGTCTGCTGAAGTCTTGCTCTCTCTCACTCTTACGCAGTCTGAATGAAACACAGATAGCTCCCGGCACGAAACAGAAAATACATTTTCATTTTTCAAACACATCACTGACTCCGAGTAGAGAGTCTTCTTCCTACAGTAACAACTTTCACTTATTCGGTGTTGCTGCCAGAGGGAAATGTTGGTGCTTAGATACGGTGCATTCACTGATCGATATAAGGTCAGATTTATGAGTCTCTGGCCAGATGGTCACCGGTCAGGATCAATCCAGCAGAAAATTGACTGATTCCGGTCACCGTTGATTTATGGGGGCAACTCTAACTCTTCAGATTAGGAATAGATCGCTTTTCCTGAACTTCCTGTCCTGTTCTTCATCCATCTGTTTAATTCTGAAGCCAGTGTTGTGAAAATAATTGCAGGTAAAAAGGCTGTTTGCTGGAATTTTGAAGTACTTATAAAAGAAAAAAATGCTATTCTTCATCCTTTTCTCTCTCTCTCTCTCTCTCTTTTTGGACGACTGCCTGTTAGTCTCCTAAATCAGCGTTCATCAGTGCAGCCAAAAAAGCCATGCTCAAGTCCAATCCGGTCAAAGTGCGCTTTGCTGAGGAGGTCATTATAAACGGCCAGGTCCCGGTCAGTACCACCCCACGCACACGCGCAAATAAACACATGCTTATGCATGACCTATATAGGCAATGCCAGATGGTTTCCGCCTAAGACAGACAGTTTGCTGAATGCAAAATAGATAAGACAATCACAAAATGAATTCCTTTCGCATAACAAACGGACTACATTGCCGCAGATTTTGAAAAACAAAAAACACACCGACGATGTTCCTTCTTTGCAGAATCCGGTGAAGGACAACTCTCTCCTGTTCATGCCAAATGTCCTGAAGGTCTACCTGGAAAACGGGCAGACGAAGTCGTTTCGTTTCGACAGCAGCACCTCCATCAAGGTGGGCGCCTTCGCCGCGTCTTTGGGACACGCTCGGCAAAATTAGCGGCGGCTCCTGCGTCTTTTTTTACTGAGGGAGAATCACTCAGAGCCCAGGCTGACAGAGAATACAAAGTCCAGTCACCAAAATACAAAAACCCTGATAAAATCTGAAAAAAGGCTCTTTGAGATACATCCTGTTTTACTTATTTTATCCACATATATTGTTTTTTTTTTTTTTTTTACTGTTGTAGATGAAGACAAAAAAAGACCTTTGCTCATGTAGTTTAGCTAATTTTTATAGACTGGTTTGTTGTTGTTTTGGCCTAATGTGTTCCATGAAATATCTTTTAAAGCTTTGCAAAGGTGAAACTATTTTTGTCTTTGAGTCTTTACCGATTTTAGTTGGTAAAAAATATTCTTCACATTCTTGTTGATGGTCTGTTAACTGGGGAAATAAATATAAAACAATAATGACCAAATGAGCTTATTTCAGTGTGAGGATAGAGATCCAGAGGACAGGACTAAATGGAAAGAGACGATTTGCTTCGTTTTGTTTGTTGTCTTTTGTTTTGCTGTTCCATTTGTTCTGTCTCCTGTTTTTCCAGGAAGTGATTCTGACCCTGCAGGAGAAGCTGTCGATCCGCTGCATTGAGCACTTCTCCCTGGTGCTGGAGGAGAGGACCGAAGGCTCTGGAAGCAAACTGCTTCTCCTCCACGAGCAGGAGACACTTACTCAGGTCAGAGACGTTTCGCTTTCCCTCGTTATGCCCTTTTCCGTCCCGCACACACTCGCATAACTGCTCAGTATTCAAACAGTACTTAGACCCGGGCGCCATTTATCAGCTCTGACACAGCAGGGGGTGACAGTTCGCATTACCCGCCTCCCTCCCTCGTGCTCTTGCACACACAAGCAGCACATGGCACACGCCAATTCCCGTTGACCGCTGCTTTCTAATGAGGTGGCTTGGATGACGGGAGGACAATTTTGATATTCATGCCACACTGTTCAGAGCTAATGTTCTGCTAAAGCAGTATTTAAGGGTCATTATTCTCTGACAAAGCTGATGAACTATTCAAACTCATCACATCACACAACTAAGATTCTGATCTAGCTAAAAGCATCGCTCTTAGTATCCCATGAGAAAATGCTGTCCTTTTTTTTGTTTTTACCAAAATAATCACTGTTTTCCTTTGTTTACTGATTCTGACACACCCAGGTGACCCAGAGGCCCGGTTCTAACAGGATGAAGTGTTTCTTTCGAATCAGCTTCATGCCCAGGGACCCAGTGGAGCTGCTCCGCCGGGACGCTGTGGCATTTGAATACCTCTACGTGCAAGTAAGCTGCTGTGGGAGAAGCAAAGCTCAAATTTAAATCAGTAAATATGTCTTTAAATGTAACCACATATCTAAACTATTTGGTACCAGACAGAAATTGCTGATATGTAACAGAATTAGATGGTTTAATGTTGAGTAAGAGTGGAAGTTGTAGTCATTTGAAGGCATCCAAACCCAAAATGAGACAGAAATGTTTTCAAAAATGCGAAACAGTTTGGATAGTGTTTTTTCCCCCCCCTGTTCCTTTGTCTTCATGGTGCCGTTTGTTCTCCTATGTCCTCCAACAAACTCTCGCACCATTTCGCTTCCAGTGTTGTAATGACGTGGTGTTGGAGCGCTTCGGCCCGGAGCTCAAGTACGACGCCGCGCTGCGACTGGCTGCCCTGCAGATGTACATACTGTCGATGACGGCCAGACAGAGTCAAAAAGTTTCACTGAAATATATCCAGTAAGTTGAAAATGTGTGTTTGACATTCCCGACAAGATCCGGCAGTTGATAAGGACACCCTGTTGAGAGTCAGAACTTTGAAACGTGTTTTCAGAGAAAAAAAAAAAAAGTCTCTTTCTGTGTTTATGACCAGTAGAGGAAAAAGCTGTTCTCCTTAGAGGGTCAGTCCAACGATGTTGTGTGTTTTTTCTCTCCCTGACAGCCAGTTTGTCAGTAAATTCCTTCTCCGGCTGTCCGCCACAACTGTTTTAACCCAGTTCCGGGGGAAAGACTTTGTTTTCCAAGCGTGGCTTTATGTTTTATATCAATCTTCTCTCCACAGAAAGGAATGGGGTCTGTCGCTGTTCCTTCCTCCGACTGTGCTGTCCAGCATGAAGGAGAAAAACATCAAGAAGGCTCTGACGCACATTCTCAAAACCAACCAGAACCTTGTGCCTCCGGGGAAAAAAGTAACCAGTTCTCTTTTGTCTTTCTTTGCCCTTGTTATTAGCTTCCAACACACACACGCACACGCACATATGCTTGAAAACACACTGCGACTCTGATTTCTGATGCAATACCCCAAAATAGCTTAGCTGCCATACTCATCTTTGTAAAGGTTCTCACCCTTGTCAACCCAAGACCTTCTGCCAAGCTAGACCTTGAATGCTAATTTGGAAAACGAGCAACATGCATTGTCAGAGCCTGTGCATAATGAGGTATTCATATTCACACACACACACACATGTCCCGGTTAGGAGCAGCTCATCCGACCCAGGGTGAACTTTGCAGCTCTTTCTGAAACTCCAGCTGGTCTTGTCTGCAACATTCATGGTGACTTTGGCCACTACAGCTTATCGACTCAATTAACCTATGTATTTTTAAATATTATGCCACTATATAGTTCTAGCTATTTAGAAGTTATGATATAGCAATGCAGTTCAAATCAAAGCTAACAATAAGCCACTAAAGTCCCTTTCTTCCCTTTATTGTGCCATTTCCTTTCTCTGTTCTTCTAATATTCTTCCTTTCTTTTCTGTCCTTGTCTCACACCTTTATTTCAAGCTTTTTTTGCCTTTATGTCTTTATATTCATCATTCTGTGCTGCCTTTCTTACTTCCTACCTCCCTCCATTTCTTATATTTTTCCTTTTTGCTCATTCCTTCTTATTTAACTTTCATCTTCTGCCTAATTTTGTCCGGGTTACACATTTTAAAACCTGTACACGGTAGAACTTTCAAATCCAAATTTATTGTGACCTTGAGTATTTCATATTCAAAAATAAATGTAAAGGGCAGAGACCTCTAGAAGGTTGTCTATTTAAGTTTGGGGGGGCTTATGTGAAAACATATGTAGAATTAGATTTTTCAGATTGAAAGAATAGCTCTATAAATGGATGGTTTTACATTTCATCTTTAATGCATGCACAATCAGTAATCAAAAATGGCAATTTTTATGTTTTTTTAAGCCTTTTAACCCTAAATAAGGCTAATCTGGATTTGTGGTTTTTTTAAACTTTGTACAAATGAGATTAAAAAAAATGCTTTGAAAAAACACCTAAACTGATAAGTCCAGTTGTTTGAAGAGACATGCCGCATGCTTTGGGTTGTTTTATATTTTGCAGAACTTACAGATAATCAGACCTGCTCACTATTCAAGCAAATCAAGGTTCATTATTTTGTACTCAGGTCTCCAGAATGTTATTAAAACAACATAAAAAAAACAATATAAGTGTTTGGATACATATGGAAAAACGTGTAGGAACCCCATAGACAGCGGAGTTCTTTCATACAAGAGCAAGAGATAAAGAGCACTGCAGTGGATCAGATTGAACCGATATGATGGTATATAATGGAAACTCGGTGGTCCACATCAAAATGGCTCTATCATGCTTTACATCCTCTAGAAGGCTCTAATGCGTCTCCTCAGATTGAAGTGATTTCATTTGTGAGTAATTACCTTTGTGTCTCTCTTCTATCTTTACAGCTAACTGCATTGCAGGCCAAGGTGCATTACCTGAGGTACATCAGTGAACTCAAACTGTACGGAGGAAGAGAGTTCAAATCGATACTTTTGGTAAGACGTTCGTCCAAAACCCTGTCTTCGGGGATTCATTTGTGGGAACCTCTTTGTATTGTCTTCTGTCCTTCTGGCCGCAGCAAGGCGAGAAACAGACGGAGGTGACGCTGTTGGTGGGCCCCCGGTATGGGATCAGCCACGTCATCAACGCTCGGACCAACCTGGTGGCCCTCTTGGCCGACTTCAGCCACGTCAACCGCATCGAGATTCTCACAGAAGACGAGACGAACGTCCGGCTGGAGCTTCACGTCCTGGACGTAAGAGTAAGTGCAATCGTCTCTCCTTCCATTTTCTGTATCGTCTTCCTCTATTGATCGTTTAATACACCTCACCCTCTGTCTGTCTCTCTGTTTTCTCAGCCCATCACTCTGATCATGGAGTCCAGTGATGCAATGAACCTCGCTTGCCTGACGGCAGGCTACTACCGCCTCCTAGTGGACTCCAGGAGATCTATTTTCAACATGGCCCACTGCAATAACATAGCAGAAGATGACGCTGGTGAGTAATCATTGTTTTAATTACTTTTGCATATTTATCGCAGTCCTATCAAATCTGCATGTGCTAAATATGTGGTAATAGTTGTTCTGAGGAAGCACATTAATCTGTTGCATATGTATCGTGAACTTTATGTTGGATCTTCTTGCTAAATATTTCACATGAAACTATTAAAAACTCTTGGTCTTTACAGTCTCAAGAAATTATATGCAAAGTGAGATTAAACGACTTAAATATTGATGTTCCCACTGAGAAGCATAAAACCTTAAACATCCGAAAGTGAAAGCACTGAAAGGGGAAGCTGTTTTAAAGTTTAATCAAAATGAAAAATGAAACGCAAACTAATATTCGCTCGCTTGCTGCAGGTCAGGATCGTGTCCTGGAGTGGCCGTACAGCACGTCTTTAGGGGAAAATCAAGAGCCGTCTCAGGGGGAGGTCTACAACAGAGACTATCCTGACAACGGGCAAAGGGAAAACAGCATTTCTCCCTACTTCCATGAACTTCAAAACCTGGACGGCAACCACGGGACCAGAAGAAGTCCGCTGCCCCCTCCTCTTCCTCCAACCACCAGGCACAAAACCCAAGACTCACCTCGAAGCGCCAAAGTTTCATTTATATTTGGAGGTAACCCACCCCTGAACAGACCCAGGAACTATGACGTAGTACCAGAGAGCCCAGAGTCTTCGGAGCCCTTTCAGTTCAACGAGCTCACGCACGTCTACAGCAACATCATAACTGAGGAAGGCGGTGAAGAGCCCGTGCTGAGGGACTTGTTCTATCGAGACACGACAGACGACGCGGAGGACGACGAGGACGCGTCCTGCGAGGAAGACTCCACGGGGGGGACTCCAGTGGGTGACAACAGGGAAGGTGGAGACGACTGTGGCAACCAGAGCGCGCGGTTGCCCACAGCAGCTGGCAAAGCTACCTTTCTCACTCTCTCTGGGTCCACAGATGACATCATCGATCTCACGTCGCTGCCGCCTCCCGAAGGAGACGACGGCGTCAACGACGACGAGGAAGACACTCTGCTGCAGACCCTCAACCTCGCAATCGCGGCGCCGCCGCCGGGCTTTCGGGACAGCATAGACGAGGACGTGGCCCCGGAGGGACGGCCTCTAAGCACATGCGATAACGACGACATTCCTGTGTCGCTGATCGACGCCGTGCCGACTCACGGAGAGGAAGAAGGAAGCAGCGGAGGGGAGAGTAGGTTAGAGAACGCAGTCATGGATTCTCTACAAGCTCTGGAGCATCTATCGGTCTCCGAACAGAGACCTCCTCGTCCACCTCCGAGCAGCAACAACACAGGTGTGTGTTAAAATTGCAACAGTGTTTGATCACTACTGTACATTATTCATTTTTTTTTAGGCAAAACATAATCGGCATAATTTGGTGTTCTGAGTTTGTCATTTGATCTCTTCTGCGCAGTGATTATTCTGCACCTGTACTGAAAATGTGTCTTGCAAATCTTTTATTGCCATTGTTTCAGGATACTTTGATTGTGATGTTGGAGTAGTACTGCTCCATGCTCAAGGAGCAAAGTAGTCTTCAACAAAGTCGAACATATGGTTGCTTGGAAATTTTAATCTAAAAAGAATTTCATTTTTGCTTGCGTAATTCGACAAGTCAAAGAGAAAAAAACTGTTAAAATGTACCATACATACATAAAAAAGTAAAAACGATGCATCCAAAAAAATCTGTGCAAGAAAATGGTGGCCAAATCACTTAAAACTGGAAAAACGTATTGTACAATTTTTAAATCAATCTGGAAAGAGATGGGAACTGAGGAAATGATGATTGGTAAGGAGTGATCTTTTGATGCTCTTTAGTGCTGGTTAAAAGTAGAGCTGCAGCATTCTGGACTGTGTGTAGTCAATGGAGACATGATTGTTCCAGACAAACATAGACAACATGTAAAAGGCTGATGAGTGAGAAAAGCAACAGCAATTAGCTAAACAGAGTTAATCCTAATCCTCACAGATTCTGCATTGATAATTAGCATTACATATGAGATTAAACATGTCTGCCATGTTTTTTTTTCTCCAGTTGAAACATCACATTATGTTTGTACAGTGAAACCTACAAATTCTAATTTATCCTGCTTGAGCAATTCGAAACTTCAAGTGTACACACTTGGTCTACTTTCCCAATTGGAATAAAGGAAATGAGCAGATTTAATCCATTAAAACATGAACAACACTCAGATAGGAAAATAGAGTCATGGTTGTGCATTGTTACATGTAAACAAAGCAAAGCACATATAGGTAACAAACATGAAGAAGCATTAACCACTACGTCTTAAACAGGATAAAATAATCATATATCTCACTTCTTACAAATATTGGTTAAACTTTTGTTACATAATTAATATTAATCTTTGTATTTTCTTAGGTATTTGCACATCTCATGGATTTAGCCCAGAATCATCCTCCGATTCTGGCAACGAAACTAACTCTTCAGAGATGACTGAGTTCTCTGAGCTAGCTGCTACTCATAGACTCACCGACAGCCACATGCGTTTACTTGTAGCCACGCGTGAAGGATACCAACCGTTGCTTGAGGAGAAAACCGAATTCCCAGTCTCACCTAATTCATGCACAACACAAGAAAAGAAACCTCGTAGTCCAACACGACACCTTCAGCCTCCAGCAGTTCCTCCGAGACGTAGCCCCCAGCTAGACCTGACGTCGTCGGGGCCGGACAGATTGGAGCTGAAACCCCAGAATACTCTCTCGGTTACTCTTCAACGTCCAAGTTCGACAACGCCAGGAGGCAAACACCAAAAAAAGTCTGTACACTCGAGTGGAAAGTACAACACCTTCAGCACAAGAGAAGGACTTCGAAGTGAGATCAATAACAGGCGCAGCTATCTGGATTTGAACCAGCACGCTTCATTCAGCGAGCAGGAAGAAGCTAAGAGGAGACAGAACTCCTTTGTCGCTTCTCCTTCTTCCGCAGCTCAGGGCATTGGAGTAACGAGCCCAGGTCGCGACCACCGAAATAATCTTCGCCCTTCTTCAACCGTTTCCGATCGCTTCCTAGATGTGGTCACTATGGGATGTGAAGCGGGTAACGGAGCGGCGGCCGCTGAACAGGACGAGCATCTAGTGGTAGCGTCCTTACTGTCCCCGAGCAAACAATCCAGAACAGGAGGTTCTGAACATGGATCAGACACACCAAGTGACCATCAGCCAATTTCGAGACAACAGAGTGTGGCACGGTTGTGTGAGTACCACCTGGCCAAAAGGATTTCAAATTTGCAAGGAGAAGGCCACAGTTCGTTGCAGGGCTCTCTGTGCTCATCACTCGATGCAGGTGGCAGCACAAACAGCAGTGCGTGTGCCACGCCGACCGACTCTCCTCTCGGGCCCGGCGCTGTTGAGTCCAAACAACATCGCTCGCAAAAGCACCCACTTTCGAGTTCTTCTTCCTCCCTGCTTAGAGTGCTAAACTATGAAGACAACAAAGCCGGATTTCAGAACCAGAACACCCAAAACAAAGAACTTCATCCGCATGCAGACCCCGCCCTCCTTCGTAAAATGCTGCCCAATATTCACCCCCCTCTTGCTGGGGGGGAAACAAGTCGACCCTCCTCAGCAACTCCATCCAAGCATAAGGAAGTGACAGGCACTGGAAGCAAGAAGCATCACAATGACATCTATCCTAAACAACAAGCCGGTTTTAAGGGGCTTAACCCCAAGGAAGGCAGTGAGGCCTACAGACAACTGATAAACTATCTTACAGTGAGCCAGATGCATCAGGGAGGGAAGTTACATAGTGCCGGTATGGGAGGGGCAGTTAAAAAAGACACCAGACGCTTTATCACAAGCAACCCTCAGTTAGTTGAAATGGTTAAGAACAGAGGGAACACCACTGCTCGCTGTCCATGTATGCCTTCGTCTGTGTCATCTCCGTTTCTCAGCCCTACTTTGGCAGCTCCTCATTCAGCCCCAATGCAGTTGGCAAATAAAAATTCAAGGTCTTACCTTTCAGCAACACTTCCTGCCAAACTCAAAAGAAGCCCTGACATTCAAGTTCAGAGGCTGAATGAAGGTTTAGATTTGAGGAGAGCTACCGCAGAGAGAAGGAGCTCCTTTTCTGGTCTAGAAAGTGACCTTGGCAGAGATGGGATGGATGCAGAGCAATTTCTCTCGTACATTAAAAGACAAGACTGTATGAACCGTGACGGGGCTTTGAATCCAAGCCGAAATCGTGACTTTTTAGGCAACAGCAACCGCCCTCCACCGCGCTCAAGAAGTCAACCGAGTGGCAGCACAGAGGAAGGGTTCAGATCAGACTCGAGGTTGAAACATGCATCTTTTCAGTCTCCTCGACCTAACGATTCTTTTTGTTTCTCAACTGCTCCTACTTTGAGTGGTCAACGTGCAGACCTCAATGCCCTCTCACTAGGAAGGGGTGACCATCCATCAGCTTTCATCAGACAGTCGTCTAATCGGACTAGAACTACCATTCCATCTCCAACGCATAATCCACAATCTCCACCTCCTCCACCGCCACCTCTACCACCACCTCTTCCTTTATCTCTGCCAGTGCCAGCAAACTCCAGTGCTAGCAACTCAGGATGCCCTCAAGATTCCCTTCATCCCATCCAGTTGCGGCAAAACCAGAACCACATTCAGACTGTTGCACCAACTTTGTTACAGACAGACCCCTTCAGCAGTAGCATGCAACGAGGGAGAGAGCTCAAACGCAGCTCAAGCAATGTGACAGCGAGTTCTGGAAGTGTGGAGGCTTTATTTGATAAGCCTATTCGTAGCCGGAGTCAGCAACCCTTGTCAGCACCTATGTCTCGTCAGAGTGACACCAAAGTCCAACATAGACAAGCAAGAAAACGTCTTTCCAAGAGTTACTCCCAAGGATCTGTGTCTTCACATGCAACTTGTTGGTCCTCAGGCAGTGGGGTGGACAGCAGAAGGGCATCTGTTGCATTTCCATTACAAAAAGACTCAAAGCATACGAAGGGCTCTCAAAAACTGGACACCAGTCCTTGGAGATGCAATGGCCCCTTCAGCTACTGTTTCTTTAAACGTAAGACCGAGGGAGAAGATGACGAAATTGAGTGGGAGAGGCCTAGAGGAAGCCGTGTTGGGAGCAATATTGACAATAACGGTGCTTTTGCATCAACTATAACCCTCTATGGCTCGGCCGTGGATGAGCAGTTGTATGGAGAGGTCCTCGACAACATGAGTTTCAGTGACCGTCTGGCAAGAATCAACGCTCTCAAGGACCGCATGTACGGCTTTCCTTCTGGCTTCAACGACGTTCGTCGAGATGCCAGCGAGCTCATTGCACTGGTGAGATCCAGTGTCGGTCGGTGCGACCGCGGTGCCCAGATGCCTATCCAAGATGTTTCCCAGTACAAGCAGCTCCTTTCCGTCGAGTCAAAAGAGTTGGGCCGGGCATGCCGGAGAATGGCACAAGCCCATGGCAGTCCAGATGAAATGCTGCTAGCTGTTACATGTAGTTTTCAGGTGCTATGCTGTCTGTGTGAGGCTTGTATGTGTCTAGTTCGGGGACTTGGAGCCTCAGCGTCACAGCAGCAAAGAGAAGTCGTAGCAAAAGTCGACGAGGTTGTTATGAACTATATTTGTTTGCTCAAAGCAGCCGAAGCTGCGACTGTAGGCGCCCCTGGGGAACACAGTGTGAAAGCCCTGGTCCGCCACTCCAGTACCATGTCGGCTATTGCTAACGCACTCACCCGCTCCCTTAAAACGCTGCTAAGCAAGTAGAGGCTATTTCCAATGCTTTATAGTATGGCCTATGCAGTCAGTAGAAGTCTGTCTTTTGACATTTTACTGTTTTAAGTTCTCTGAAAGAGTCAGCTGTTTTCCTGTTGTGTCTAGATGGTTTTTACGTCTAAAGATACATTTATTGCAATTAAACTCAACATTAAAATGACATGTTATTGAAAATGCTTAAAGAGACTAAATACTTTTACTGATGACATTATTATAATGTATATTTACAAAGCCATACTGTTACAAACCTTTGTAATAAATGTACCTAGTAGATACTGTACCCTATTACCTGTGCATTATGTAACTTATTTAAAGTGTATATAATGTACATTAATACTGTATTATTATTTGAAGTAGCACTTTGGTGAAGCCATGAAGAACTCGGCTTACTTTAATTTCTTGCAGGGATGGAGGGAAGGCACTTTATGTTCAATCAGTTTATGTAAAGTTTTAATAGAAATATAATAATTATTTAAAAAAAAGAAAACTATTTTAGAGTTTTAGGTGAAATTTGACACTGTCAAAACAACTGAGAAAAATATTACATTAAATTGTTGCACTTTTGCTTGTTGAAGGAAAAAAAATGCTTTAAATAGTAATGACTTAGAGTATCATAGCATTGCTTTACTCTCATATTTTGTATTATGTTTGAGCAAAACACAAATTATGAAAGTATTTCCCACAAAACAATACTTAAAACCATACCAATGTAATATCAGCAATTTTTTGCAAATATTCCGACTGATCTGATTTGCTTTGATCAAATGTTACTTTTATTTTTTTAAATGTTTTTTTTTTTTGCTTTAAATTGTGTTTTTTTTTTTCTTTTTTTTTCTTCTGCTTACTTGATTTTCTTTTTGCATATGAAGAATCAAGAAGAAATTAAATTACCTTTTTTTGTTTGTTTTTGCAATAATCCACCAAACTATTAAAATACGTTTTACACATATATGCCTTTCTGTGGATTGTCTTTCAGTCTGATTTTTTCAATGACTGTTCATTCATGTCATTTTCCTAAAAGGTTTCATTTGGGTTAATATGGGAACATTTTTGATTTTGTACACATTTATATTATATTGCCAATTATGTATGCTGTTGCCTTTTATACACATTTTCATGTGTTCTGAGTTTAAAATGATGTTTTCAGCAACTCTTGTGATTTCCAATTCAAAAGGACATAAAACTTTTGGTTGTTGTTGACAACTTTTTTCCCTTAATAAATGAAATCATTTGAAAACAACACTTTCCATTTTCCAGGTTTTCCAAGCAAGTTCATTGTGAGCAGAGCACAACATACTAAAGCAAGTCACCAAAATCCTAAAATGAAATCATGATACCTCTACCTTTTACTCAATTTTACAGGCCAGACTAAAGATTAACAATAAATACCAATACTTGTGCAAGAAGGATCGACTCTAAAATTGAATTACTTGGAGACCAGAACAGAGGATATGTTTGACAATTGCCAAACACATTATTACATAGAACGAGTCTCATAACTCTGAACTATGTAGGTAAAAGTCTCAAAGTCTGGGGATTATTTGCTGCAGTTCGTAACCCCATCAAAAAACCCAGTAGGAATTCTACTCTGTATTCAAGAAATGGCTGAGAATGAACAAAAGGAAAGTCCTGAGCTGAGGTCATATTTGTATTGAAATGTGTGGTGAAACAGGGTGTACAAGCAAGAAACCCCTCAAATATCTCACAGATGAATGTGAGGAAAGGGCCCAACTCTCCTCAGACTGATATCAGAGACTGGAGGCTTCCCACTAAAGTTATTTCAGCTAAAATGGACAAAACTAGGTGTTGGGGTAGGGTGCACTGAGTTTCTTCAGGTGTTTTTGTGTTTTATTTAGTAAGCAAAACAAGGTAAACTTATTGGTGAAATCACATTTTTCAGGAATAAAAAAGTGAGATTAGAAAATATGTTTTAAAACACGTATTTATTGGGGTAATTTTCTTCAATGTTGCTCTGGCTAAATAGAAGAAATATTGTCACCATATAGTGTAAAATTAGATAATATACACTGAAGACAATTATAGGAAAGAGACAATACTTGGTGAAATCTTAACGCATGGGCTCTTTTTACGTCCCTGCGTGGTTTACGTGACACGCTCTCCACCAGCAGCAGGGTGCGTGCGCAGGGAGGATGTGTGAGTCTGGCTCATTAGCATGTTAGGCGCGTCCTTTACGCACGTTACGCTCGTCAGCCTATCAGTTTGGAGCGTGCAGAAATAAGCCACACCCGCGCGGCAACTCGTGTAGCGCGCTTCTTAAAGCATTGTCCTGGTAGACAAAAGTTTTAGACTTCTTCTTGTCTCTGGCTTTAGAAAGCTGACGGTGTATGTGTTCACCTACAGTGCTTAGTTGATAAAAGGAAACTTTATAGCGTCCCTAAAGGAGCTGCTGACTGTCTGGTTCTTCGCAGCCCGGCTGCCAAAGCAGAGAAGTATTTATTGTGCACTCAGTGGGGTTTAAAGTTCTGGCTATATTATTAGCAGGTAGTTAGCTCCAAACCTTCACTGATACAAGTTTGGTAACAATGTCGGAGGTGTGTCAGCAGCGACGTGCCTTGGTGGAAATACCTGCTCCACAACCTAAAATTGCAAGTAAGTCTGAATCAAACGCAGAAAATGTATTTGTTCGCGTTTTAAAGATCATTCAATGATGCTGTTTATGCTACAAGTTCCCTTGCTACGATGCTAACGTTACCATGATGCTAATTAAAACTGTTAATCTCAAATTAAAATATTTCCCGTTTTCTGCAGAAACAAATGCCAAACTGTGAGATGTTTTTTTATTATTATAATAATTTAAATTATTGCCCTATTTTTTTTTTCCAGCTCGAATGAGAAGGTCCTACTTAGAAATCCTCGGAGCTGCTCCACTTCCGAGAGGCAACAGAAACCCAAACACAAAGCGAGCACATTCCTGTAAGTATTAAACTACGATAACGGCACCATCAAAACTAATGTGCTGCTGGGTTTGTGTTGTATGACACATGCACAGGGAATGTAAGGGAATTTATTGCATTTAATTTGGACAGGCCTGTGAATCCATCTCCATTTCCTTTCTAAGTCTTATCATTTTCTTTCAAGTTAAACAGTTGAGCACTGATTTAATTAACTGAGTAAGTTTCAAGCTGGTTGATTTCAGTGAGATTGGGGAGGGTCAAAATCCAGAACTTATCTGCCATTTTCTTTGGTGAATAGTGTTAAAACAATTCAGGCTCCAAGTTTTATAAGCAATTTTTTCAATATACTTTGCTTACTAAATAATTGGGGCCTGCCATGCAATGCATATAGTCAGTCACTGCCTCCATGCAATTGCATGGCAGGCACCTATTGTTCTTCACCTAATAGAATGTCTGTTTATTATTTATTTTTCTTCCGTCA